>SNQJ01S0139004.1:0-14281 GCA_010110895.2 Picea sitchensis | reverse complement strand
CTTACATCCGCCTTATTCTATTTTATTGAAAGGTCTTATTAATATTGACCTTTATTACATCCGAATACATTGATCTACCTATGTGTGGGTTAGGACCTTAATAAGGACACATTCACCAAGAACCTTATTTCTTTAGGACCATGACCACCAGAGAAAAGTAGGGGCTCGTACTAGGGAGGATAATGCCTGCATTAAGGAGTTCCTGGACCATTTTCTCAATTTCATTTTTTTGGGAAAAGTGGTGACGATACAGACGGATATTGTGAGGAAGGCTTCCGGGTACAAGGGGAATGGAATGATCATGAACACCACGGGAATGAGGGAGTCCTTGGGGAGTGGAAAAGACCACTTGATGTTTAGAAGGATGGCTTGGAGGTCTTGCAACACAAAGGGTGTCTCTATTTCTTGTATGGCATGGAGTTGGGCAATAACACTAGAATGACCTTTTTTGAGCATCTTTTCCATGCGATGGGAACTAATGATATCAGGTGAACTGACGGTGATGCCTTATAACTTATATTGGTGGCCCTCCTGGTCAAATTGCATGGCTAATTCCTTGAAATCCATGAGAATGAGACCCAAAGTCCTTATCCAGTCTGCACCCAACACAATGTCACAACTGCCCATGTCGATAACAAACATATGAGATTTCAGGTGGTAGTCACCAATTTGGAGACTCACATTTTCACAACGCCCTCCACATTTCACGGAGCCACCATTAGCAATCACGATTTGGAAATTATTGATGGCATGGATGTAGAAATGAGTTTCTTGGGCAATGCGACGATGAATAAAATTATGGGTGCTTCCATTGCCAACCAAAATGATGACCTTCCGATGCTCAGTGTAACCGATTATTTTGAGGGTTGGGGAATGAAGAAGCTAGTGAGAGAATTGAGGGAAATGACCGGTTCTACTTTGGGAGGGTCTGAGGGAGGGGTTATGTTAGTGGTTACAGGTGACTCAGA
Organism: Picea sitchensis; assembly: GCA_010110895.2. Lineage (NCBI taxonomy): Eukaryota > Viridiplantae > Streptophyta > Pinopsida > Pinales > Pinaceae > Picea > Picea sitchensis. The sequence goes on along the minus strand of SNQJ01S0139004.1, from coordinate 13,313 downwards.
CATAAGGGGAGTTTCAATATCCTCTTCCGAAATATCCTCAGAGATGGCCATAAAAAGATTTTGTTCCTTACACTTGTGGCCCGGGAAATATTTGTCATAACAATTATAACAAAGGCCTTCGAGTTGGTATTCATCCATTTCATCCCTAGTCAATTTTTGGATCTTTAGTGGAGTGGAGGGAGTAGTGGGATTTACTAGTTTAGGGAGAGGGATAAAGGCAGGTTTCCGGTTTTGAGAAGATACAACTTGTTGTGCTTCTTTATCTCTTTTAGTAGCCTCCACCCAATTCTGAGGCCAAGCCATGAGGACATGGGCCTGAATCTCATCCTTGAGGCCACTATTAAAACACTCTCGGAAAAAGGCATTAGAAAATCCCTCTGTCCGAAAATCCAGGCACTTAAAGGCAGCTATAAATTCTTCCACTATTTTTTAGGTGATTTATATGTACTAAAAAAGACACTAAACTACCCTCAATTAAATTGTCAACCCGGGGTAAGTAAACTTAGAGTTGTAGAAAATATATGCCAAAGGTAAAATGTTGGTAGGAGTATAATATAATTAATGAAAGAAACTATCTAAGACTAATGTATTCAAGCAAACCTATCTAATGAGCAAACCCTACTAAGCAACTTGAAACTAGGTAACCTAAGTACTTTTGGGCCAAGGACTGATGGATAGTTCCTAAGAAAGCAAGTAAAATCCCTATTCAAAGAAAACTAGTTCATGACAATAATCAAAGGTAAACTACTAAGCATACTAAGAAAATGATGAAAGCAAACTACTTTTAACTTGCCAACCTACATTCAATGAGCAACTACCTTATGAAAGAAATTAAATAAGAAAGTAAGCAAAAGCACCTATCTAACCTATTAAAGCAAATAGAAAAGTAAGCAAAGACACCTAACTAACCTACTAAAGAAAAAGACAAGTAAGCAAAGACAACTATATATCCTACTAAAGCAAAGGGACAAGTAAGCAAAGACTTCTCATTGAACAACTAGCTAGCCTAAGAGGTAAGTGGACTAAATGCTTGATGCAAAACTATTTCTAATGCATGAGATGAAATCCATTTTATTGAAAGCAATGAGGACTACCAACTAAATGCCTAATTTACAATAAACATAACTGCTCTTAAATCTATGGAAGCAAAAGACTAACTACCCTATAACAACAATAAAACTATATTCTAACCTATGAAAGGAAAAAATTATCCTTTCTGATCTACAAAAGCAAGAAACTATCTTTAATCTGTGAAACACTCAAATGTAATGTTGGTGGTTGTGTGAATGCCTTCGGTGGTGATGGATGATATCTTTATGACACTTGACAACAAAGGACAATTCCAACGGTATAAACTCAACACTAATCTCAATGGAAAAATGAAAGGTATGTATTAAACAATCCAACGAAAATTTAGCCATGACAAAAGTAATGTTAAATACCCTGCATATTCATGTATAAACCATTAACATCATAATGAGATCATCATTATCTAACTAAGTAATTTAATTGCATTTTAATCTATGAAAGAAAATTGCGTAAAGAAAAACTATGCTATGCCTATTCTAATCATTCAAGCTATGATGAATTAAAAACATAAATTAAAATATGATATCAAGAAGTAATTTGACAATTACATTAACCAATAACGAAGTAAATGAAATCTATCTAAAACTGAAGTAAGCAAACTATAACTAAGAACATGAATTAAATCTATCCATCCATCAACATACCTGTCAAGGAAACCCAAGTTAAAACTCTGTTCTATCTAATTAAAAATCTGTTTTAAACTAGACTATAAAATCATAAAAGAAAGTATGATCTAACGTGTAACTGCACACGAGGTCCATGTAGAAACTTGCAAGTTTGTTCCTAATCTACAAAACTAATACATGCTAACACATATCATCATCTAACCTGCAAAATAAAAGAAAGACAATTAAGCTACAACAAATTAATCAATTAGATAAAAAACACACATGTACAGGAAATAAGAAAGAGTAGTTAAATTAAGAAATTGCATAAACAATAGAAACACAATCACCAGACTGCTGGTGGTCCCCCCAACAAGTCATGGCTACCTTCTACAAGCACACCACGACCTTCAATAGGCCGAATTCACCATGAAAACATGAAAACGTAGTTTTCACACAATTCTAGCAATGTGAAATGTCAAAACAGAGTAAAAACGAGTTTCTGGCAATTCTAATGCTTATACTACTTGGTTAACAATATAATGACCATCCTATCGGTATTTATAAGCTTACAACCCAGGTGGTTCACCACAGGAGGGTCGAACCATCTCTAAATTCGGCAAATTATAATAAATGCGGCCATAACTAACAAAACTGAGGAAGTCAATAATCGCCCTCTTTGGACAACTGAAATTGAGTTGTCTTGAGCTTAGTAGCTGGAGGGGGCGATGATAAACAAAACCCACATGCTCGATTTTTCCATCACTGGACGCCAATACCATAACCGCCAACTCACCTTGCGTTTTTGTGCAATACTGGGTGCTGGAACGAGTACCGTATCGGGTACCGAAACGAGTGCTGGAACGCGTGCCGGATCAAGTGCCGAAACTTGAAACATGGTGTGTTTTGCCCTGTAACAGCAAAAAAACACGAATTAACTCTTGGAAACCATAAAACATGATGAATTAAACTTGATTTAATCATAAAACATGAATTACACGTACCTCATGCCGATTATACCATTTTATCATTAAATTATTCAAAAAGCTCCTTCAAAACATGAAAAACATATATGTACATGCGGCAAAAAATGTATAATAACCATCATAAAAATGATCATATCTCTGGCCCAACGATGAATTAAACTTGATTTAATCATAAAACATGAATTACACGTACCTCATGCCAATTATACCATTTTATCATAAAATTATTCAAAAAGCTCCTTCAAAACGTGCAAAACATATATGTACATGTGGCAAAAATGTATAATAACCGTCATAAAAATGATCATATCTCGGGCCCAACACTCTTCCTAATTGTTTCAACTTTGTCAAATGGCCCAAATGATTGGTGTCAGTGTCAAAGCGTTCATAAAGCTCTTCCACAACGTGCGTCAAAGCAATATACCCTTGACGGGAAGTTTTTCTCCATTGCCACCATTGCCAACATTCTTGATCTAGATGGAGAACACCATACTATAGTTTGGCCAAGTCATCTGTAATGTCATATAAAGAGAAATAATGTTCCATTTGGGTTACCCAACTAGTGGGGTCCGAGCCATCAAATTTGGTCACATCCACCCGCGGAAGGCGTAGGTCACGTTGAAAGTGATGGTGCTAAAAGTTATGGGAATGAGAGGAATGTTCACCTGCAATATGTGGGGGTGAGTCAGAGGAAGGGTTATCTGTAGGGATATGAATCTTGGTGTAGAGTGATGAAAAGATAGATTCAAGCTGGGTAGTCAGGTCTTGTTTGATTTCCTCCATTGAGGACTGCATGGTTGTATTGATAGCGGCAACATTGGCACTGAGTTGTTTCACTTCTTGTTGGGTCTCGATGAGAATAGATTGCAAGGTATTGAAGAGAGCTTCCAAGTCTTTGCTGTGGGTATGGGCCATGAGGATGAGGGAACCAAAAAGGGGCGAGTGGGGTCAAAATATTTTCCGAAAAATGATATGTATGAATGTGATAAGGGCAAAGAGATGAATCCAATGGAATATGTCTCAAATAATGGTGAAAAAATTTCCAGATTTTTTTTTTTTACACCTATGAAGTTATACTCTGGTCTGAAGAATACTGCAGCAATGAAATGACCAAATGCTTAACCGGGAAGAAAAGTGTAGTTACTTAGCAACCCGAACATAGTTGCGCGGCAATAAATCTTGTCTGTTTTAATTTGTTTATGTTTCTATCCCCAAGGGTTCTACAGACAAGGATTTTCCCTGTGTTATAGCTCTCTAATATATGTGCGGAGTCCAATAGTAGTACTCGGACCAATATCTCAAGGCACTAACTAAGGAGGATAGACTGTACCCTTAGTTGTACTACCCGACTACCTAGGTACTAGAGAGTATCTTCCTGAGTGTTGTTCTCGGTGGCACTATAATAGTCAGGCGGCCGAGCGGTTTATCTAAAGAGGGCTTCAGTAAATCTAGATCGATCCGCACACAGGTGTTGTTTGATGCGTTACCACTCGAAGGGGTACCAACATGAGTTACAAGGGTGGCCAACATATGTGCGCTTAAGAACCACTTGTATTTCCTGCATGTATGAATCCCTCAACCGTGGGTTTATGCGCATAATGCCATATCTCTATGGCTTAAGGACGTTGAAATACGTCTCTACTCCAAAAAAAAAATTTACCCACAATTTCTGCGAAGGAAAGTGCTTTGATACCACTTGTAATATACCAGATATAAAAGTATGCAGAACAAAAATAAAATGCTAGAAATGGAAGAATAACAACAATATAACCAGAGAAATCACCACAATAGCACTGAAATGATATAAGAATAACAACATAAATAGAACTTTGATTTTGAAAGCAATGTTCATGGGCCTCTTCGAGGGGGAAACCTCCAGTTGAGCATAGCTCTATTACAATAATATCCAAGCTAGGGTTCTCATACCCTCGACTCCTATTTATACTAAACATGTCTATCAAAAGAATCATCTAGAGGAATATCCTTCTAGAAGAGGAAGCTTCTATTAGGTATTCTTACATTCGACTTATTCTATTTTATTGCAAGGCATTATTAATATTGAACTTTATTACGTCCAAATATATTGTTCTACCTATGTGCGGGTTAGGACCCTAACATTCTTACATTGACTTGTTCATATTTATTAAATAGGCCTTATTGACTAATGTCAACATTTATTACATGGAAACTATATTATTCTATCTACATGAGGGGTTAGGGAGGTTAGGTCCCTAACATGCCCTCCCCCTTGAAAAAAAAACCTTGTCCTCAAGGCTTAAGATGAGGAATTTGGTGCATAATTGTAGTCGACTCCAAGGTTACATCTTCTGGTGGAGTATCCTTCCGTTGAATTAAAACTTCCTTGATGGTGCATTGATGGAGACGATGCTCGTGCTGTTCCAATATGACTTGTGGTTGCAACTAAATGGAACATTCTTCATCCAACTCTGGTAGACTGGTATGGGTGTGGCACTTGGTGCCAATCACTTTCTTTAGGCATGAGACATGAAAAACATGATGTATCTTGCAGTGATTGGGAAATTCTAACCGATATACCACTTGTCACATGTGTTTGAGAATAGTATAAGGACCATAAAATTTGGGGCAAGTTTCTGAAACTGTTGGGATTTTAGTGAAGTTTGTTTGTACACTTGTAGAAAGAGAAATACTTGGTCCCCTTCAACAAATTCATGTTCATAATGACCTTGATCTTCTTGTTTCTTCATACAATTTTGAGTCGTAACCAAATTTTCTTTGAGAGTATGGAGAATGGTCATGTGAATTGTAATATTATGGTCAACCTCCTAAACCTTTGAGACACTCAACATGTATGGAAGAATCGATGGTAGCTTATGTTCGTACATTGCTTCAAATGGAGTCATGCGAGTGGAAGTATGGTAAGAGGTGTTGTACCACCATTCAACTAGTGGTAACCACTAAATTCATTGATGTTTTCTATCGAACACAAAACACCTCAATTATGTTTCCAAACATTTATTGAATGTTTCTGTTTGGCCATCATTCTGGGGGATTATAGGTTGTGCTGAGATGCAATTGGGTGCCTCGGAGGTTGAATAATTCTTGCCATAAATTTCTGGTAAAAGTTGGATATCGATTAGAAACAATATAATGAGTCATTCCATGGAGTTTGAATATATTATCCATACAAAATTGAGCCATTGTGGATGTTGTGAATCAGTGTTGAAGAGAACAAAAATCAACATATTTGGAAAGACGATCAACTACAACCATGATGACTGACTTATTTCCTAATTTGGATAAACCATTAATGAAATCCATAGAAATATCCATCCAAATAGTAGGTGGAAGTGGAAGAGGTTGGAGCATGCCAAGAGGTTTGATAGTCTCACCCTTATTGTGTTTTTCAGGGATCACATTTGGACAAAAAGGTGTGGATGTCTTGTTTCATACCGTCCTAGAAGGAAGAACGTTTGACTCGTTCATAAGTTTTGGTAAAATCTAAATGAACCATGGTAGGTGAAGCATGGAATTCAAAGAGCACCATGGATTTAAGGGCCGACTATTTGCTTAAATATAGGCAACCTTTATAGTGAAACTCGTCATTGTGCCAAGAGTACCCTCGAGCAACTTGGGGATCATATTATAGTTGTTGGATTAGGATGGAAATTTTGGGTTCTGGAAACCATTCATGATGAACAAATTGAATCTAATCTACAACAAGGAATGAGAGGGAAAAGAGGGACCCTTATTCTCCATATTTCTTGGAAAGAGCATCAACCACCACATTTTCTTTGTCCTTCTTATAAATGATCTCATAATCATATCCAAACAGCTTGGTCACCCATTTTTGTTTCTCCAAGGATGAAATTCATTGTTCTAAGAAGTACTTGAGGCTTGGATAATTCATTTTAATTTAGACGTGTTGTCCCAATAGATAAGGGCACCAAATATCCACTACATGCAAAATAGCCAACATTTATTTTCCATAGATCGGTTGGCCTAAATGTTTCTTTGACAATTGTTTGTTGGTGAAATCCAAAGGTCGTCCATGTTGCCTAAGGACTTCTCCAATAACTCTCCCTCGTGCATTAGATTACAGAACAAAGGTCTTGGTGAAGTCAGGTAGGGCCAATATAGGAACAATGTACATAGTTTCTTTCAAGGCTTGGAAATATTCGTCAACGGATAGAGTCCAATTGGAAGCATTCCTTTTAAGGAGAGTTTTTAGAGGAGCCACAATTTTTCCATAATTCAAAAAAAAATTGTGATAATATCTCGTTAAACCTAGGAAACCATGCATAATTTTAAGAGTTTTAGGGCAAGGTCAATTCTGCATAGCTTCAATTTTCTTAGGATCCACCCATACACCATCATTTCCAACAATATGACCCATGTACTCAACTTCAGAGACGCCAAAAGAACATTTATATTGTTTGAGGACAAGTTTGTGCTTGGAGAGGATATGGAGAAAACGATCCACATGGGTGAGATGGGCTTGGCAAGTTTTACTATAGATGAGAATATCATTAAAGAATATTAACACAAAGTGACAGAGGAAAGGATGAAATACATGATTCATGAGACTTTAAAAAGTGGAAGGGGCATTACAGAGACCAAAGGGAATGACCAAGAACTCATAGTGGCTCTCATGAGTGCAAAATGAAGTCTTGGGAATTTCTTCCTCTTTCATACATATCTACTGGTAGCCAAAATGGAGGTCAAGTTTGGTAAAGTATTGAGCCCCACTGAGTTCATCCAGAAGGTCATCTATGATAGGAATGAGAAATTTTTCCTTGATGGTAAGTTTATTGAGGGCATGGAAATCAGGACACATGCACAAAGTACCTTCCTTCTTGAGGACTATGACAACATGGAAAGAATAGGGGTTGGTATTGGGAAGGAAAACACCCGCTTATAACAATTCTTCCACTATTTTCTAAATTTTCTATTTTTTAAGAAAAAAGTATGGAAATAAGGGCACACATTGGGAGGAAGACTTCCCAGAATTAAAGGAATGGAATGGTCATGGTCTTTGTGTGAGGAGGGAAGGCCCTAGAGAGTTTGGAAAACAATGTGATGTTGGGAAAGGATAGAGGGAGTCTCAAATGCTTGAATGGAATGGAGTTGGGAAATGATTCCAAAATGACCTTTTTTGAGTAAATTTTCCATGCGGTGGGAACTGATGATCTCAGAGAGCCTTCTATAATTCCTTGAAATTTATATTTTTGGCCTTCTTGTTGGAATTTCATAGTCAAGTCCTTAATATCCATGGTTATGGGGCCTAGAGTGCATAACCATTCAACACCAAGAACAATTTCACAACCACTCATGTCAATAGAAAACATGTGAGATTTCAATTTATACTGACCAATTTGTAGGTGCACATTTTCACAATGGCCCCCACATTTCATAGAACCACCATTGGAAATTGTGATTTGAAAATCATTGAAAACACAAATATAACAATTTATTTCTTGGGTAAGGCGACGATGAAATAAATTATGAGTGTTTCCACTGTCAACTAAGATGATTAATTTTCTTTGCTTAATGTAACCAATCAATTTGATGGTTTGGGGAGAAAAAAGTCAAGTGAGAACATTAAGGGAAATCGGTGGTTCAACTTTGGGAGGATGATAAGGAGGAGTAATATCATTTGCTTGGGGTATTGCTACCTCAGATGAAACCTCAACATCTTCACAAGAAACATCCTCTGAAATGGGCATAAAAAATTTTCATTCTTTACACTTGTGACCATGAAAGTATTTATCATCACAATTATAGCAAATACCCTTGAGTTGGCGTTCACCCATTTCCACCTGTGTTATTTTCTGGACCTTGAGAGGAGTGATTGGAGGGGAAGAATTGGGAGGTTAAGTGTGGGGAATAAAATTAGGTTTTTTGTTGGGGGTAAAGATGATCTATTGTGCCTCCTTGGAGAATTTAGTTGTTTCCAACCGAGTCTAGGGGTGAGCCATGAGAACGTGGGCTCGTATTTCATCCTTGAGGCCACTGATAAAGAATTCTCGGAAGAAATAATTGTTCACGCCCTCCGTTTCAAAATCTAAGTGCTCGAAGGTAATGATAAAATATCCCATTGTTCTAGATTGTTTCAACGTAGTCAACTGACCTAGATGGTGGGTGTATGTTTCAAAGTGTTCATACATCTTAGAAACAAACTGTATCCAAGCAACATACCCTTGAAAAGAATTTATATTTCATTTCCACCATTGTCATAATTTTGGCTCCAAATAGAGAATGGCATAATGAAGCTTGGTCAAGTCATCAGTAATTCCATGCAAGGAAAAATAGTGGTCCATCTGAGTGACCTAGGCTATTGGATCTGAGCCATCAAATTTGTTCACCTCAACCCTGGGAAGATGGGGGTCACGATTCGAATGAAAGTTTAGAGGATTGGAAGAGTCAGAACATTCAACTTGGGGATTTGGTCCATAGGAGGAAGGACCATTGGATAGGAATTGTTGGAAAATAGAGTGGAGTTCTTATATTTTGCTAGAGAGTTGTTCCTGTATGTTGTCCATTTTGGCATGAATGACAATAATGTCATTATTTAGTTTCTAATTTTTTTTTGTCTTGGAAAGTGGGTTCCATTAAGAGATGAGGGGTGGATCCATGGACAAAAAGGAAGATAAGTAATATATAGCACTACGATCAGGAAAATGAGAGGAAACCAATGGGATAAGTGCCAAATAAGGGTATCAAGAAGGGGTTGGGTCCATGGGAAAAAAAGGATATTGAAAATAATAGGTGCCACTAAGATTAGGGCGAAGAGAGGAATCCAATGGGATAATTTCCAAATAAGGGTGTCGGGAAGGAGTCAGTTCCATGTGAAAAGTATCTTGAAAATGATAGGTACCACTGCAATCAGGGAGAAGAGATGAATCCAATGGGATAGGTATCAAATAATGATGTAGGAAGGACCCAAGCCTTTTTTTTTTCTCAAGTTGATTTCTACTTCGATATGAATAATACTACAATTTTGAAATGGATGTAGTAAATTTGAAACTGGAATGCAAGAGGTAAGGTTATGCAAACATAATTTCCTTTTTCTTTCTTGTTTGGTGTGTTCCCCCTCGTTAGGGTTTATAGGGTGCCTATGGACAAGGGTTTTCCCTGTGCTATAGCTCTATGATATATGTACGGGGTCGAAGAGTAGTACCCGGCCTAATATCTTAAGGCACCAACTAAGAAGGCTCAACCATACCCTTAGTTGTATTACCTAATTACCTAGGTACTAGATAGTATATTCCCGAGTGTTATTCTCGGTGACACTATAATAGTCATCCAACCAATCGGCTGGTCTAAGGATGGTTTCAAGAGACCCAGGGGAATTCTGATATACCTTACAGTACGTGAGAGTGAAGGTCGTGTACAGATTATGTCTAATGTGGTATTACTCGAGAGGTACTAACAGGGGTTACATAGGTTTCCAACAAGGGAGAAACTTTTGTTTCTAGGCAACCCCGTCAAATCATCTATATTTCCTGTGTATATTCTTCCCCACTACTTTTTTACCCATTGAACGATAGATCTTTGTGCTATAAATATGTCAGCAATACATGTCTCTACCTTGGAATTTTTTTTTCCCACAATTCCTACAAAGGAATGTTCTCTAATACCACTTGTAAGGTAATAGATGTAATGTAATATGCAAAAACATGAAGATTTAGTAGATATCAAAGAAACAACAAAATATTGAGAAGAGCAATACCAGAAATAATACCTTTATTCAAAGAAATAAATGTTCACTTTCTTCTTCAAGGGGGAAACCTCTAGTAGAGCATAGATCTGTTACACTAATTCTCAAGATAAAACTTTTCCATGCCTCCTACTCCTATTTGTACTAATTCTATCTTCTAAAGAACATTATAGAGGAAGATATTTCTAGAAGCAGAAGATCTTTCTAGAAGCGGAAGATTCTATTAGGTATTCTTACATTGAGTTGTTCATATGTATTAAACAGACCTTATTGACTAATGTCTTCCTTTATTACATGGAAAATATATTATTCTATCTATGTGATGGGTTAGAGAGGTTATATTCCTAACAAAAGATGACGTATTATTCCATACATTGTTAATAAACTTTGAGGGGAATAAGTATTTAACCCAATTCAAGTTTAAAGGGAGGAATGTTGGGTTAATCTTCACTGGGTCATAGAGTAGTTAGGATAAACTTGATATAATCAAAGATGGATTTATAGTTCACAATCATCGACCATTGTATTTGGTAACCCATGGTATTTTCTCATGGTGTTTCATGTGATGAAGCCGATTTAATGGTTAGGGATACTCCATTGTAATATGTCTCATGTTGAGCCCCTGAGGTGTAGAACAGTTGGTGATTGAGTGTACTATTAAGGCACTCCATTATGTGAACTCGTTGGTTTGAAACCCTCGACTAGCCTTATGTGCCATGGGAGGGGCCACATTGGCATGCCTGGGGTTATATTGGTAGCAGTCGGATAACATGACCACGTGTCACATGAGTACATGTCGGACTAGTTGTTGATTTCCACAATAAAAAATAAATAAGATGCTTCATGTTGGTGCTATAGAAGCCATCATGGTTAGTGTAATCCTCAAGTGCATAGTGTAGTCTTGATTTGTATTAAAGAACCAAGAAATAAAAATGTTGAACACTCTTATTGAGAGCACAAAGACTCTGTAATGTATTATAACCATTTAGTTGTTGAGCAATGCGTTCAACATGCTTTAGAGTATAGGATTTTTCTTCTGGATGGGTTTTCCCTAGAAATTGTGTTGTTTAATGATTTGTTATTTCTTTCATTTTTTCCAACTCTTTTCTTCTAATTTTATGCACATTTGTTTCTCATAGATTAGTGTAGAAAATGTATTTTTCACCTCACCTCATTTCAAAAATAAAATGTAAAGATTGTAAAAGATGAATTTACTACATTTTCACACACATTCATAACCAAATAACCAAATAGCTATTGAATAATATAAGAGTGGAAGATAAAAAAATTGGCTACATAATATGCAACTTCAACGAAAATGATCAAATTTCCTCTTGAAAACAAATCAATGTTCATCTTCCTTTACAATAAAATAATATTATTTCATGTGAGATCCTTAGATCTAAGCTAAAAAAAAGTAAAATACAATTTCCCTACAACTATCTACTCAAAATACAATAAACATGGAGTGGTAATCCACATGTACAATGATCAAAGTGAAAATAACTCAAGAGAGAAGGAAGTCTCCATAAGAGAGGGAAGAATGAGTGTCCAAGGTGCAACATTTAGCCTCCAAATTCTCCCAAGGCATACAAATTCTCAACCAACTCCTCCAAGTGTGAAAGTCAACTCTCCTAAGCTTCCTCCAAGATAGATGTATGGGCCTTCAAGTTGAAGAGGTCCTCAAAATAATGAACAAAAACCCTTCAAAGTGGACGACCCCTCAAAACCATCTCCAAAGTCATGTGTGAAATCTTCAACGTGAATCAACCCTCATCCTTTGTGTAATGAAAGGCACCTAGGACCCCTCCAATGTGGGTACATGGCTCCTTGGTTCAACTAGCAATGAAATAACCCCACAAAAGTGAACGACCTACTCAAAATCAACTCCACAAGCAATGTATGATGTCTCTAAGGGAGAGACTTACTCCTCAAATCAACTGAATCATCCCTCAAGTCATAAGAGGGGGCTAGTAATTCCACACATTCCATATGAAATCTCCATGCAACCTCCATGGTGGGCATCCCATCAAATGATGCGACACATGTCTCAAAATGAGTGAATGAAGTGATCTATGAAAAGTATGGAATGTGGCATGGCATTAGAAGTCCTAGTGCATGAAAATAGCTCAAAATTGGTTTTACCAATGCCTTGGGAATCATGAACTACCTTGAGGAATGCGAACTACATTGGTAATTATAAAAATGCCCCATAATCTAAATGAAATCCATTCCAATCTCAAACCTTAGGGTGCTTCAACAAAAATAATGTATATCAATGTCACATGATCAACCGATATCTCATAAAATCCTCTAACTCACTAAGATAAGTGACCCAATTATCCCCAACTCAAATATACAAAGAGACTCAAATATACAAAGAGATAGTAAAAAAATTCACTCAGGTTACAAATGCCAAAATGAGAGCTAACATCACCATTATAATGAAATATCAAACAATGCTTAAACTAAAACAAGTGACTAAAAATCCAATTAAATTGATATCTAATTGGGTTTTGTAAATCAAATTTACTTCCAAATTAATCAAATTGATGTGGAGAGATGTACATTGACCTTACGGATTCCTTGTTCCTTTAGAAACAAATTATTATATATGAATTTAGTGTCTTTAGTGATTATGCGATCTTAGAATACTTATAAATAGATCACTTATTTTGTAGAATATTTTTTTTTTAAACTATGAATTGTAAAATTATTAAGTAATAAAAATTTGTGTGAAAATTTGAAGTTTATTTTTCCTTTTCAAACATAATATAAATCTATTTTGATTATAAATCTATTAAATTAAAAAAAACAAAAACAAGAAAACAAACTTCTTTTATTATAAAATACCAACAAATTATACATAAAAAGATGAAGAGATTGGATATATATATTAAATATGGATGTTCCAATTTATTTAAATGTATTAAT
>SNQJ01S0139001.1:11091-32620 GCA_010110895.2 Picea sitchensis | reverse complement strand
GTCTCCTGGTTCAGAATCTAAGTCCTAAGTCTAAAACTTAACTAGGGGTAAAATTTTGTCTACCCTTAAGAAAAATACCTTATAAAAATAAAATAATAAATTTTAAACTAAAGACCACTTAAGTAATAGTTGTGGACTTCATAAATTTTGGGGTAAAATGAAGAGAGTAAGAACTTAATTAAAATCTGTGGATGTCAAAGGTAAAGAAGAAATAAATTATTTAACTTGTGAAAGTGTAAAAAGATATTAAATTAATAATAAAAGGAAAAGAGTAAATCGCGCAACTTCCATTTTGGCTCTAATAAAAAAGGGGAAAGAAGGGAATAATAAAAATTAGGAAACTAAGGAATGGAAGAAACATAATAAGGGAAAGAGGGGAACTTATGTTAAAAAGCGAGGTTAACATAGTAAAGAATCTGCAATTAAGAACCTTCTAATTTGAACTAAATTAGTAACTTCATTTTAGGGAAAGTATTTAAACCTGTGAGAGAATCTAGGACACCTAGGAGTAAATTTAGGAGCAACTCTATGTGGGTGAGGGAATAAGACAACTTAATAAATTAAAGAAAATAGTTAATGGAGAAACGTGGGGGATGGATGACACTTGTGCGAAGGAGAATATTTAGAAGATTTTTACTAAAACTTAATTTAAATGTTATTTAGGGAAAGATGGAAGTTCTAAAAACTCTATAAAATAAAGAGAAGAGAAGGAAGAAGGGGATCGACTACCGGATTTGTGACTTGACTGATTACATGTGGGGAGTTGGGATTTCCTAGCTCGGATGAGTGGTAGCTCGACCTTGCGAGGCGAGTTGGGAGATAGACATACCATCTGGATAGTGTGTGGCCCCTTTGTGGCTCGGGGAGATAAGGGGGAAGCAAAGTACCCATAGCGTTGGCTGGGAGGTCTCGGCGGTCGGCAAGCGGGAGCGGCACGGAGCTCAAGTGCGGGATAGCGTCTTTAAGTTATTCATCGTCGATCACAGGTACACAAGTGCGTTTGTTTGTTTAAGAATAAAAGGAAAATTGTTTAAAGTTGTATATGAATCCTTATGATGATGATTGATGTGTTGAATTTTGGATCATCCTGTTTCCTTGTTGTTGTTTTCTGTGCCTAGACTGTTATAACCCCACAATCCTTTCAATGAGTTATCCTTGGCTCTGGCATTCTCTTACTATTGGTTGCAATTTCTTATTGGTGTTTGTTAGGCATTTATAAATTACGGTGGGCGTTTCTATCTGACTATGGGCATTTTTATATATGGCTATGGGCGTTTTGTAATAATGGGGGCGTTTATATATTACTATGGGCATTTTGTATTGTTGTAGGCATTTATAAATTATGGTGTGCATTTTTATATATGACTGTGGGCGTTTTTTTTTAATGTGGACATTTATATATGACTGTGGGCGTTTATATCTGACTGTGGGCGTTTTTATATATGGCTATGGGCATTTTGTAATAATGGGGGAGTTTATAAATTATTGTGGGCATTTTGTATTGCTATAGGCGTTTATAAATTATGGTGGGCGTTTTTATATATGAGTGTGGGCATTTATATCTGACCGGAGGCGTTTTAAATATGGGTGTATACGCATTTTCGTTTTGTAAAATTTAGTTCAGAGAATTCGTTCTGGCAATAGGTGTATTGGCATTTTCGTTTTTGATAAAATTAGTTCAGAGAATTCGTTCTGCAATGGGTGTATTGGCATGTTCATTTTGTAAAATTAGTTCTGAGAATTCGTTCTGGCAATGAGTGTATTGGCATTCTGTTTTTGTAAAATTTAGTTCTAAGAATTTGTTCTGGCAATGAATGTATTGGTATTTTCGTTTGTAAAATTAGTTCTGAGAATTCGTTCTGGCAATGAGTGTATTGGCATTCCATTTTTGTAAAATTTAGTTTTGAGAATTCATTTTGGCAATGAGTGTATTGGCATTTTCGTTTTGTAAAATTTGTTCTCAGAATTCGTTCTGGCAATGAGTGTATTGGCATTTCCGTTTTTGTAAAATTTAGTTCTTAGAATGCGTTCTAGCAATGGGTGTATTGGCATTTCTGTTTTTGTAAAATTAGTTCAGAGAATTCGTTCTGCAATGGGTGTCGGGCATTTTCGTTTTGTATTGTTCTGTAAATTCGTCTCTGGCAACCTCCGTCGTTGGCAAACAAAGTTCTCCCTCCTTAAACTTTCATTGATTTCTGGATTGTCTCATAACATATGCACAACGATTTATCTAATTTCTGGATTGTCTCTTAATTATAGGCACAACGTTTCATCCTTATTTTCTAGATTGTTTCTTAATTGTATGCACTGGTGTACCCACAAGGATTTTAAATAACTTTCACTTGACAACAATCCCATCCTTATGGTGACACCGTTTTCTTTTGATTATGCATTAACCGTGTTTCAACTCCTTCATATAGGGTAAATTCCTAGCTGTATATTTTGGTTTACGGTGACATCTATCCTTTGTTAATCTTGTTGATTCCTTTTACCTTTATCCCTTTTGGATATTTACAAGTGTAGTAAAACTTTTATCCCTTGCTTCAGCCCTCAATTATTTATTAATACCAAATATAGGACAATAAGATATCCACTGTCTCGTATGTTTTCACCATTTTTCTCTATAAATTTTATTTGGATAGATCTTAATATCGTTATTCCATCGTTATCTTTTATTTTAACTTTTAATTTATTCTAGCATGTTATATGGGGCATCGAAAATGTGCATGATCTATCATAGTGTAGAGTTTCATTATTACTGGATGAAGGGTATGAATATTGTAGAACCTTTTTAGATATCTCCACATGATTATGAAATGGTTTAAGTTTTTAAAAATGATTATTATTTTTAAATTGGTGAAGCCCATAGCACATATATAGAATATATAGCTCATAAAAGAACTAAACACAGTAAACAAAGTTAATTATGCATGGTCACTATCAACGCAAAGCTGGATGCTCAAGGCAACTATCGTCTAATTAGGACTTCCACTCAGAAACCTACAACTCTTTTGTAGCTAAGAGTTTACAGCTATAAATGTTCTCTCCGTAAGCATGCATAGTTAATGCTGAATGGTAAAATTAAAGTTGTATTATTGATCAACTTAGAACGGTTAGTTTAGATATGAAAATGATGTTGATGTTAATGGTTCATGTAATGTCCTTGCAATATAAAAGGGGCTATGTTAGCATGGATAACATATGAAATAAGAGATCATTGTTATTTTTATTTACAATGTTATTGTAGTATAAAAAGTAATTATATGGTTAATTTATTATAAGGTTAATTTAATTTTATTATTAGTGACAACATGTAAAAGGTAAGGTCCTTGAAACTAAGTACAATAAATTATTATGATTTAGTAAAGGGGGAATTTGCAATTAATTATATGTACTTATTTTTAAGGTTGGGTTGGTAACTCGTCGACTAATGAAAATTAAACTAAGTGATTGATTTGTACTTGATGCCATTTGAGTCATAGGTAATGTTGAGTCTTAACTAATGGTAGATTATTGTCGGTGTCCTTCTGACTTGCGCCTTCCATAGAGGACATGGTTTTTCGTTAAAATTTGTTGTACTTGGCTGTAAACAATTTATTGCTTGGTCTGCTTGTGTCAGGCGGGATGTAGACACCTCCATCTTCCTCAGAACAGTCGCCAGCCCTGAGACCTTAAATGTCTAAAATCGATGGGAACCTAGGCTTGAGCATTGCTTATGTGTCTTGGAGGTCCTAACCATTGCAGGGTAGGACGGGCGGGTAGTTAGTCTTTTTATTCTCGTCGATTGTTTGTTGCCCTTTGCTTCTGGATGCTTGATGTGCGTCTTAGATCGTTATGTTATTGTTGCAGTTGCATGTGCCATGTTCGTCATCATATGGAAAAACAGAGTTGAATGTATTTATTATCCTAGTACACACACGCACACAAAAAAATAAAATTATTAGCACTTGTTAAGAGTTTGGTCATCGTAACGAGGAGGAATGCTACATATGGTATCAGAGCAGGTTCAACTTGTGACTTGGGATCGCTACGGATTTCGTTGTTATGATTTGATTATACTATTTCTAATTGAGTTGACTTATGTGCATGCAGGTAATCATGGTTAGAGGACACCACAGAGGCAGACGACGATGTGCTATGGGAGGAGACGCGACGCCTCCAGTAGCATCCGCACCTGAGGGGTCTAAGCCCCAGGGAGACGAGTAGGTTCTTAGACAGGAGCAGATAGCAGTTGGCGATGTTGTCGAGATGATGAGATCTTTTCAGTGCATGTCTGAGGCACTGATCAGTCGTTTGGACAGAGATGAGGCCAGGGCGCCAACACCCACTGAGGTTTCGCCGCACGCACCGGTCGTTACTAGTAGCATTCACCGTGAACTTGAGAAGGTCAAATTTCCCGAGTTCTTTGGTGCCCCGGACGGTGCAGCCGCTGAGGCATGGATGGAGAACATGGTGATGTGCTTCACACTTCGCGATTATACCTCCAACATGAAGGTCCGCGTGGCGGTCTTTCAACTGAAGGGTAGCGCTCTTCTATGGTGGAAGATTCTCCTACCGCAACTGAACATGGCCGTCGAAGACGTGTCATGGGAACTGTTCGAGGAATGGTTCTGAGAGAGGTACCTTTCAGAGGAATTCATTGAGCGTCAACTCAATGAGTTCAATGCCTTACGACAAGGAGGTTGTATGGTGTAATGTCCCCCACCTCTTAGAGAGGTGATGAGGAGACTCAATGGCCTGAGCACCCCCACTAGGTCATAGTCTCACACTGAGGGGGGAAAAGTCAAGAAGTTAAAAGTTATATTTTTAAGTTGACTTAAGAAATTAAAAGGATAAAGGAGTAAAAGATAACTCAACATAAGAATAGAAGATTAGCCCTGGGAGTTAACCTAACTCAAAAGAGAATTAGAAGAAAAAGTATAAGTACGAGGCTAGGGTGCACCTATTATTCATTCTGGTTTTGGATTAGCATTTCCTATTGCTCTTGAGCATTCAGTTTGGGGGTTTTGTTGTACAAACCCTTGTGAGAAACTACGCAGTGGTGAAATATCCCGCACCTTGTTCCACAGCTTGGTCCGAGGATGAAAGACTCCTCCACACCATTCTAGTCGGAGCCCGACTTATCGAAGGAGGTTCGATCCATCTTATCTGAGGGCCTAGGGCCATTCCGGCGGTTGGGTTTTGTTTGCAAGGGTAGGATCATCAGTTTGAGGGATTTTCTGGAGGTTATCATCATTCTACATTTGTCTGCGGTGCAGGACATCATGGAGCCAGGGGCGTCTTATGATTGATAAAGCGCTGAGATCTAGGGAGATATGTTTGATATCTGAGCCCGAAACTTCTCCCGTGAGATTCTCATAGCCGATCTATATATTCTTGGAGAGTTTCAGATCATTTGGATACCTCCTTCATTAGGGCCAAACCAACTAAGGTTTCATTCATCTAGTGGGGCACACCATTAGGTGGGGGATTCAAATCTACGGGGTTTGAAAGTGGTTGGGAATTTGGACATCTGGGTTTCCTTATAGTTGCCGATCTATCATTTGGCATATTTCTTGGAATGATTGGACACTTTTTGGTAGGAGGGAAGAATTATTCAAGGCTTAAACATTCGAAGTAGGGGCAGTAGCACTTTCAGAAGCTTGGAGGGTTGAGCATTAGATACATTTCGGATCACCTTGATTTAGTCTTCATTGTATATCCATCCTTTGGAGGCTTATTTTGTATTGTCGAGAGCATTTTGTAGCGACTCATATCTATTTCTTGTACGACCATCGGAGGTTCATGCGGTCGACCATCTATTGTATTGATCTTACATTGCTCCTTAATAAAAGGTGAGATCTTTGCTTGTGCTTCTACATCTTGAATATATTGTGATCTCCATGTCTTGATAGATCTTGTATGCACTTAATAACTCAATAAATTAGTAGTAGTTATTGATTCCAAAGAGAATTTGGCTTAGGATCGATACGGTGAGTATCGAGCCTCGATCCTCTAAACCTATGGAGATCGGTGCATCAATCTGAAGTGTTATGTGGGTCGGAGGAAGAAAAACAACGATGAAAGCAGAGGCAGAAATGGAAGGGTTAGGGAATGACCATGAGCCTTAGGGCTTAACTCTCTTAGTAACTAAATTTGGTAAGTTTCAACAAAACATGAACCACACAAAAAAACACATTGGTCAGCCGGTTGGATGGTATCAGGAAACCAGAGGAACCCGGTAAATATCTGAAACCTTGAAGAAGTTGATGAGAATCTATAGAAAATTAACGAGAACCAAACTAGGATAAGCCGACCTTGATGCAAGTAACCCATCGAGGAAAATATTTTGATACGTATGGAAATAAGGAGAAGTTTTGGAGGGGTCGGTGGAACCCATGAGGAAGTCAGATGGCGGAGAAAACAGGAAGGATCAAAAAGGAAGTCTTGGGGTGGCACGTTCCATGGGCAGGTGTGTAGTAGGACCAATCATAGGCCATGCATTCCAGTGTTCATGGATAGTCACTAGGCCAACGCTCAGGTAGCAGAGCTAAACCCGGACCATACATGCCCACATTCACCGATGAGCAAGGCTGACATGAACAGGTTGAATATTGTGTGGAACAATTAGCTAGGAGTACCGGGGAATACTATAGCTTGGATATGAAGTTCAAAGATAGATGTCCCTAGACCGGTATTGTCAACTCGAGGGTTGAGGAAACCGACCTAGAAGGATGAACCACATGGGTAGTTTTGAGTTTGAATGAAAGGCGGGGAAGATAGAGATTCCATACTTTGGTAAGTGCGGCTAAGATGACAACACAAGCATGGGTGTAGAATTTGGATACCCCGCGACTTAACCCCATGAGGAGATGGAGGCCATCAAGTTTGCCACTATATTACTTGGATGGCAAGGCCCACAACTGGTGTTACCATGGGCTCCTACCTCTTCCACAATTAGATTGTTTCCTATACAGAATTCACTCAGGCTCATTGATAGATTTGATCTAGGGATCTGATTTGTTAAGACTCACCTTTCGAAACAAGCGAATACGGCAGAGCATACATTGATAGGTTCAGAGGTTAGCAATGATAGTGCAGAATATATTACAAATAGGCTCATGATATTACCTGAGAAGGATTGATGGAACCCTTGAAGGGTTGGTGTAAAGGCCTTCAAGCCTACCCATTCCCTACAGAAAACCATTTGGAAGACGAGGGATCTGGGTCCATTTGCTAAACCAAAATTCATACCATACCACCTCTTAACAATGGTGGAAGAGATCAAAGGCCTCCAATAAACTAGGGAGGATGCGACCCTAAGGGTTATGACAAAGCCCGTGGCAGAATAGATAACCACGAGGAGAGGCGAGAAGGAAGCAACTCACCGCTTCACATGCAAGAACCATGGAATCCCTCACACAAGTGCATGGGGCGAGGACATGTACATTACATTGAGGTCACCGCAGATGGCGAAGAGGGATGAGTATGGTCATATACAAAACATGGAGGTCAAAACATTAGAGGCAACAGAAGAAGAGGTTCGAGGGAGCAGACTATCTTGGCTGGAAGAGGCTACGTTGGCATCTATCAAAGGGGTACCCAAGTTCAACACCTTAGGGATGAGAGAGGGTATTACAAGGTGAGAGAGTGTAGGTTGATTGATGGAGGATCTTCCCACAATTTCATTGATCCGGCGATGCGAGAAGAGGAGGTACATACCTACAATAGAGTTTGAAAGGATTCAAAGTGGAGGTAGCGGTGGTAGTACTATGCCACAATGTGATACATACCATGTATGAAAACTCACCTTGGGAAGGCATGGAGATATGGATTCGGGATGTGTATGTGATGGATCTTCCGATACCAACATCATCCTAGGAGTGCATTATTTCGACAATTTAGGATATCACCACAAATTACAAGACCATGGAAATGTCCTTTGTGGAGGAAGGAGGATGAAAAGGTTATGCTGAGAGGCATGACCGGTGTAACTCTACTAGAGTGGTCATGGCCGAGAGGATGGAAGCCATCTTGAGAAGGGAAGAAATTGTATATGCAGCAGATGTAAGGTCTCAACAGGGTGGATGAGAGAGAAAGGTGCATTACACGCCGGAGATCAAAAGAATCCTTGACAAGCACCATGAAGTGTTTGGAATGATTCCTCGGTGTTGCCACCGGAAAGGGGTTTTGAGCACATTATTGAGCTAGAAGCATGGGCTAAACCATTTATCACCACACACTATAGGCATCCCAAATTAAAAAGATGAGATAGAAAAGGCCATCAAGTAGCTTCTAGACATGGGACACATCGGACCAAGTTCAAAAGTACGCTGTCAGTAGTCTTGGTAAAGAAGGATGGAATGATGAGAATGTGCATTGACTTGCGGGATTTGAATAAAAAGACGAACAAAATAGGTATCCTTTTCCGAGTTGATGATTTGGGTTAGATGAAACATGAATATATATTTCACAAAAATGATCTTCCTTTCGGGCTACCATCAAATCAAGATGAGGGAGGACATCTCAAAACAACCTTTAGGTGTCACCTCACGGCCATTCTGAGTTTTTGGTGATGCCTTTGGGTTAACCAATACCCCATTACATTTTGATCTTGCATGAACCATGTGTTCAACAAGCTTGGTGAGGAAACACTTGTGAGTATTCTTTGATGACTTGCTCATTTTACAACAAGCCTAGGAGAAACACCTTTGACATGTGGACCCAAATCCATCAATCATGGAAGAACAATCACTATCATGGATTCCAAGTGTGAGTTTGGAATGGCCGAAGTTCTTTCTTTGGGACATCATGGGAAAAAGTGCAGTACAAGAAATAGCAATACATTAGGGGAATTTGAAAACACTCACATAGCGGGGATTCTGGGCCTATGCACATACTATAGGAAATGTTTCAAAGGGTTTTCTCAATTGTACACACCCTTGACCAACCTGACCAAAAAGGGGTCCTTCAAGGGTAATAGTGAGGCCCAAGTCCGATGGAGAGAAAATGAAGGTCATGAGCACCTCCCTAGTTCTAGCTCTTCCTGATTTCGGCATACCTTCACTTTGGAGTGTGATGCCTCAGGATAAGGTATTGGGGCCGTACTGATGCAGAATAGGGGCATCCTCTTGCCTATGAGAGATGGAAACTCAGGGGTCCTGGACTAATTTACAACATTTATGACAAGAAATCTTTGGCTATCTAATGCATGCACCTATCAAATTCAAGCAATATTTGGTGATTGCAGGTTGTGGTCAAATGAGACCATAACAATCTTAAATATCTATTGGGCGAGAAGGATTTGAATGAAAGACAACAAAATGGGTAAGCAAAATACAAGCCCTCACGACTTTTGACATTGGATGCGTCAAAGGGAAGAACAACGTGTAGATGCATTATCTAGAAGGCCATCCATTTTTACCATGTCCAGTATGTCAGTTATTTGGAAAGGAACACTTGATAGTGGAATATGCAAAGGATCAGTTTGTGTGCCAGCTACTAGACGGATAGGTACAAGGTGAAGATTTCAAGGTTATAAATGAGCTCATCTATTACAAATGTCGGATCTTTTTAGTTCCTTGGTCAGCTCTCAAAGCTAAGATCTGCATGCATGTCATAACTCACCGTGTCTTGAGTGAGGGCATTAGTAAGATGTATAGGTAGGTGAGAGAAAGGTTTACATGGAAAGGCCTCAAGGAAGATGTGATGAAGCATGTCAAAGAATGCACTACATGCGAGGAAAACAAGGATGACACACGCACCCTGCAGGATTTGTTGCAGCCCCTACCTATTCTGGAGCACAAGTGGGAAAGTATATCCATGGATTTCATCGCCAGGTTGCCAAAGACACAAGGGAAGGATTGCATTTTCATGGTGGTAGGCAGGTTGATGAGGGTTTGCACACTTTTCCCATAGCCACAGACTTCAACGCAACACAAGTGGCCGAATTATAATTTTAGAGGTGTTTAGGACTACCTGACCCTACCAAAACCATCATGATGGCAGGGATGGTTAGATTCATGAGTACGTTTTGGGAGAATATTGAATTAGTGGGTGCGACATTGACTCCTAGTACTATCACCCCCTTAAGCCGGATGGATGGTCAGACTAATATAGTCAACAAATGGGGTGGAAGGTTACCTCGAAACTACATAGTAGGACAACAAAAAGCATGGGTCACATGGTTACATTTGGGAGAATGTTTCTACAACACCACCCAAGCACCATGTCCATTGGCATGTCACCCTTTTGAGCTTTATATAGCTATGATCCTTTACCATTTGTGGAGATTGCATTTGGTGGCCAGTGAGGGCTCAGATGAGTACAGGGATTGGATCTGTGAGCCAAGACATTCTCGAGGAATTGAAGGATCATTTCTGAGAGTGCACAAAACCACCAAAAGGTCCAAGAAGACAAGCACAGAGTTGATGGTACCTTTGAGGTTGGCGATTTAGTCTAATTGAGGTTACAGCCTTGTAGGCCTCCATTAAGAGAAGTGGAGGCGGAGAAACTACATACGTTTATTTGGACCTTACAGTCATTGAGAGGGATAGAGGTAGCTTATGATTTGGGCGTCCATAGGGGTAACAAAATTCACAAGCGATCTTCCATGTCCTCGTGCCTTAAAATCCCCATGTCAACCGTCAGGGCCCTGAGGCATTGCCTCCCATGGATGAGGAGGGACAACTTGTTTTGAATCAGAGGAGGAATTATTTAGAATTAGGAGAAGAACAGAGCACAAAACATCGACAAGTATGGTCGGTGGAAGGATTTACCCATTGAGGATGCCACCCACTAGGGGAGGCGGGGCAGGTGCAGAAATGGGTTTGATTGCTTGAGGGACAAGCTAATTTCAAGCGAAGTATGTCCCCCACCTCTTGAGAGAGAGGTGATGAGGAGAATCAATGGCCCGGGCACCCCCACTAGGACATTAAGCGTCTCTGCGAGGGAAAAGTCAAAGTTGGGATTATATTTTAAGTTGACTTAAGAAGAGGAAAGGATAAAGGAGTAAAAGATAACTCAACAAAGAATAGAAGATTAACCACAGGGATTAACCTAACCCAACAAAATTAGAAGGAAAGTATAGAGTAGAGGTGGGGGTGCTTTTATTATTCATTACGGACTTTGGATTAGCGTTTGCTGTTGCTCTTGAGCATTCGGTTTGGGGTTTTGCTGTACAAACCTTGGTGGCTCCAGTGGTGAAATATCCACTCACCTTGTTCCCAAAACTTGGTCGGGGATGAAGACTCCTCCACACCATTCTAGTCTGGGGCTATCTTATCTAGAGGGAGGTTCGATCCGGCTTATCGGGGCACAGCGCCCATTCAGCCAGGAGTTAGGTTTTGTTTGCGGGGGCAGATCATTAGTTTGGGGTTTTACGGAGGTTATCATCATTCTACATTTGTCTATAGATTGGGGCATCTTGGATCCATAGAAGTCGTGATTGATAAAACTTCAGTCTAGGGAGATGCAGCAGAGATCTGAGCCTGAAACTTTTTCCACGGGATTCTCATAGCCCTATATATATTCTTGGAGAGTTTGAGCATTTGGAGGTCTCCTTCATGAGGGAACTGACTAGGGTTTCAGTCATCAGTGGGGCACACCATTGGAGTGGAAATTAGGATCTGAGGTTTGAGAGTGGATTTGGGAATTTGGACACATCGTGAGTTGACACTTCTAGGTTTCTCGATCCTATCATTTTAGCATATTTCGGGATAGTTGGACACTTTTGGTAGCGAGGCGGGGAATTATTTCGCTTGACATTCTAGAAGGGCGTGGCACTTTCCATCTTGGAGGTTGAGCATTAGTAAGGCTCAGATCTGCTTGAATTAGTATTCATTGTATATCCATCCGACCCTTTGGAGGATTTTTTTTGTATTATGAGGAGCATTTTGTAGCAGCTCCATATCTATTTATTATGCGGCCATTTGAGGGTTCATACCATATAGATCCCATCTATTGTATTGATCTTACATTGCTCATAATAAAAGATTAGGGGATGCTGCTTGTGCTTCTACATCTTGAATATATTATGATCTCCATGTGTTGATGAATTGTATGCACTTAATAACTCAATAAATTAGTAGTAGTTGGTGAGTTAAGAGAAATTTGGCTTCAGGATCATTACATGATGCCCAGTACTCTGAGCCCATTTTGTAAGACTCCCGTCCTTCACACCTGCTGCTTGAAAACTTAAGATGTGAGTTAGAGTGTTTGACCTTAACAATGACCTGCATGAAAAGGTTAGTATTTTGATGCCCCAAACCTTGCATGATGTTGTTTAGAAGGCCCTCATAGCCGAGAAGGAGCTTATCTGTGGGTGTCAGACCAGGACTCCAGTGAGTCATGCAGGGTAGGGTTCATTTGGTATGCCGCAGCAGCAGACATTAGTGAGACACACGCCGGGGTATTGTGGTTTCCATAGGGGATCCACTTTCACTACACCACGGCGACCTCCTGTGGACACCTTGCTCGGGGACCACAACGCCGGCAACAACATCTCCGCGCGATAGATAGTTTAGGCTTATTCAATAGAACAGACCAGGATTCCAGACTGGTGGGTCATCATCTTATACTTTTGGTACTAGGACTACTAGGATGAAGAAGGGGTGTTGGACATGTGAGAAGCCACACTACCAGTGTGAATGTCATGTGGAGAGGACAAAGCGTCTGGATCAGGTTACCTATGGGAGATATGGGCAAGGCCCATCGGATTCATCGTCGCATGAATAGTCGCCCGGAGTAGAGGACCGATCCAAAGCGTACTCGAGACTGACAGATGCCCCTTCGTACGACCGGAACCCATAGTATTTTGATAGATCACAGTTCTACCGAGAGTTTCATTTACGGTGTAAGCTAAAAGGATTAAGGTAAAGGAAGTCGAACATAATGATTTTAGCTTAAGTGGACATGGCCTCATGGAGCCCATGAAGGTTGGAGGAAAGGTTATGGATTGTAGAATTAGCTTGGGATATTTTGTAACTAAGGTAGATATTTATTTCACGATATTAGGATCTTATGATGTAAGTATTGGTATGGAGTCGGAATCACATGAGGTGATACTCAAGTATAAGACAAAACGGTTGAGCTAGGTCGATGATGAGGAATGAGAGACGTGTGATTTTAGGACGGAACTAGGGAGTTTCCACGAGGTTTGTCTCTTCCTTACGATTACCCGGAGTATCATGAGGTGTAAGGTTTATCGCGATCCTTGTTTTAAACAAGAGGGAGTAGCAAAGCGTCACAAAGGCTGCTACGTTGGTGAGAGAGTTTCTGGGGAGCGCATTTCGGAGTTACAGGATCTCTGCGTCCTGGAGAGGGATTTGAGGTTTACCATAGACCTAAAACCGGGGTGAACCCGATAGTAAGAACACCTTATCGGATGTCCACCGGGAATTGTGAAGATTTGAAAATGCAACTCAAGGAGTTACTGGACTGGCGATACATCCTAGTGTCGCAGGTGGGGTGCACTGTTATTTTCATTGAAGAAGGACCCGGTCGTGGAGGCTTTGCGTTGACCGTCAATGAGCAGACTCACGATCAAGAATCAGTATCCCTTAGAATTGATGATACATTAGATCAAGTGAAGGGTGCGGCAGTGTTCTCCAAGATCGATTGTGATCAGGGGCATCACCAGCTTTGGATCAAGGAGGATGGCGTCCCTAAGGCCGCCTTTAAGACAATGTTTGGACACTATGACTTTACTAAGCACCGTTTGGGCCGACAAAGCGCCGGAAACATTATGAGTTTGATGAGCGAGGGTGTTACGTGAGTATTTGGACAAGTCCGTCCAAGTATTCAATGATGATATATGATCTACTCTCGGATGGCGGTATCATGATGATCACTAGCGCTTGAATTTTCTGATGTTTGGAAAGGCACAAATTATCACGGAAGTTGCCCAAATTCTCTTTTTATCAATCAAAAGGATTCACTACTTAGGGCATGTCATCTCGGTGAAGATATGCGCCATGGATCCGACCAAAGGTCGGACTATTATGGAATATGGCACGCAAGCCAATTTAAGTACGTAGCTTCATGGGTTTGGAAGATACTATTGACTGATTTGTGGCGAGAGTTTTTGGGATAACAAATCCGATCAAGAAATTACAAAGAAAACAAGAAGTTTGTTTGGGGTAGAAATCGTGGAAATTTGGGAGGATAAGAGTTGGTGGCGACAACAGGTACTAAATGTCGACATGGATCGCGGACTTCTTGGTATGCCTGAGGCAGCATCCAAGGAGAAAACTAGAGTAGAGTCTTGATGAAAGGCAGGGCCAGTGATTGCTTACATTTGAGGAAACTAAGAAGGCATGAGGAGAACGCTTCATTATTGTAGCGATTTGGAGTTATTAGCCATTGTTTATGCCTTGAAGGTTTGGAAACACTACCTTGTTGGGCGAAAATTTGAACTAAAATGATCATTGTGGACTACAAGACATTTTTACACAAAGCGACTGGTCTGCGACAGCGGCGTTGGTTGGAATTTCTTAGCGAGCACGACTTTGAGATTTCTTACATTAAGACAATGAACCGAGTGGCGGATGCTTTGGGTCAAAGTCCACACACATCTTTTAGGTGTTACCTCTTCAGGAGCCGAATCTACATTGAGAATATTCTCACTTTACATGATTGGCGATGGCTGAATTAAAGTCGAGGGTTTTGTCGGAAAAAACACGCCATGATAGTACCATGATATGAGGGATTTTCATATGATAGCAATGGGTTATTGAGGTTTAAAATTAGGATTCGCGTACGTAAGCGGCGAGTTGAGGATGTTGATCTTGGGCGAGGCTCATAGAGTTGTTTACATGGCTCACGAGTCACGAAGATGAGGTAGACCTTAAACCCTTATTCTTCTAGAAAGTGCGAGAAGGTGACATAGTCAACTATGTGGCGGATAATGCAGGTGCCAACCGGTGAAATTTGAACATAAATACCGTGAGAATTACTACAACCACATGGCATTCCAGAATCGAAATGGGGAGGAGTTATTTGATGGATTTTATTGTTGGATTACCCTTGTGACAGGAGACATGACTCGATTTTTCATAGTAGTAGACACTTTCGGCGATCACTTTATTCCAATGCATATGATGTATCGGGCACTTGACATAGCTAGAGTTTTCATCCGATTATTGTGAAGTGCATGAAGTCTTTAAGAGTTTTATCCTATCTAGGATTGAATTAATTTATTGGGCGATTTTGGATGAGTTTCCAAAGGCCTCTTGGAAACTAAATTAACTTTTAGTCTTGCGTATCACCTAGAGACTGACGGACATATCGAATGAATGAACCAAACCTTAAAAACATGTTGCACATATGCGATGGACCAACAAAAGCGTTCTGAGGAATTATTGCCACTAGTAGAGTTTGCTTACAACAATAGTTACGAGCACCATTAAGATGGCACCTTCGAGTTTCTTTATAGGCGTGAGTGTTGGACACCTTGAGTTGGGATGAAGCGAGGATAAGGTCCTAGTGGGATCATAAGCGATCCGAGAAATGGAAGAGCAAATGCAAACCATAAGACAAAGGATTAAAGAAACACGGGATCGACAGAAGAGTTATGTCGTCCCTGTGGTCGGCAAATAATTCTGAGTTCGGTGATCAAGTCTTGCGGGTTAAACCACATAAGATTTCGATTAAGTTTGGGAGGGAGCTAAAATCGCTCCTAGGTTCATGGAACCTTTCAATATTGTGGAAAGGAAAGAGCCCATGGCCTATTGACTAGACCTTGACGATTCCTTGTATGCACGATGTTTTTTCATATATCTGTTTTGAGACATTATATCGGTGATAATACACATGTGGCCCGACATGAGTTCTTTGCAGGTATCGGGTGAGGGAGTGCTCATGGCTGAGGCAGTCCGCATCTTAGATCATTGCGTTAGAGCGGATGCGACATGAAACAGTAGGTCGAGTCAAGATCGAGGATGACAATTATAGTCCACCTTTCGGCGACACGGAAGGGCATATATTATCACCTTGTGAGTTTCCTTTTTGATAGATAGACATATGATACTATGATACTTATTTGGCATTTATCTTTAAGGAAAATTTGTAGCGAAGTTTAGAACAAGAGGGGTATATGCCAACATCCCACTCACAGTACCAAAGAAAAATTATTCTTTGAGGACACTTGTTATGAAGTAGTCCCGGACTATTATGATATTAAAACATTTGTCATTGATTATGATGATTTATGATAGATGACATAATGTTTTACTGCATTAACATAAACATGTGTTATTGACTGAAGTTTACTAAATTATGGGGTTTTGTACCTTGAGGATCTTGAGAGGCATCGGCGAAACTTTGGACTCGGTCGAGATGGGGAGTGTGCTATTGGGGTTTTGATTGTTTTACTATGATTTGACTACATCTGATTGGAGGTGATGATGTGGACATGTTAGAGCACTTGATTGTTGATGATCTTGGAGGCTAACAATAGCTTGCCAGCAAACTCACATATGGAGTAAAAGGGGCCACACACGACTACGAGTTGAGGGAGAGGTGTGGATAAGCGACCGCCCATCCTATAACACTTATGTGGCTCTAGCGTAGGTTAAACGATTACCCCTAGTTGAGAGGACCTGACGCCACGAGGAAGAGGCTACTTGTGAGTTGCTGATGATTCTAAGGGAGGCACGCCAATAAGTGGGGCCTTATTCCCTTAGAATCCTTAGTCTCCCACAGTTCACGGCCAGTGTTGACTCCAGGGTTATTGATCTACCAATCATTCAAGAGGCGAGTGGCACCCTTGGAGCAGTGAATTGCATCTTGAAGGGCATGTCGCGCAAAAGAAACACAAAGCGGGGAGTGGCACCCTTGGAACCCGTGGTGTGTCACGAAGAACTTTTGTCGCGCCACAAAAGAAACATAAGAATTGAGTGGCACCCTTGGAAAGCGGGTAGTGCGTCTGAAGAACTTACTTGTCTCGTTGATGATGTTAAAGGAGCGAACCTAGATGGCTTCAAGACTAATATCTCATTAAGAAATTAAAAAACTTCGTGAATTAAAATAATAAGACACTTGGTTAGAATCTAAGTCCTAAGTCTAAAACTTAGCTAGCTTGTTAAAATTTTGTCTACCTTAAGAAAAATACCTTGCCAAAAATAAAATAATAAATTTTAAACTAAAACCACTTAAGTAATAGTTGTGGACTTCATAAATTTTTGGGTAAAATGAAGAGAAGAAGAACAATTAAATATGTGGATATCAAGGGTAAAGAAGAAATACATTATTTAACTTGTGAAAATGTAAAAAGATATTAAATTAATAATAAAGGAAAAGAGTAAATAACTCCACTGCCATTTTGGTTTCCTAATAAAAAGGGGAAAAGAAGGGAATAATAAAAATTAGGAAACTAAGGGAATGGAGAAGTATAATAATGGAAAGATGGGAACTTATGGTGAAAAGCGAAGTCAACATAGTAAAGAATATGCAATTAAGAACCTTCTAATTTGAACTAAATTAGCAGCCTTCATTTTAGGGAAAGTATTACAAACTTTGTGAGGGAATCGGGGAACACCTAGGAGTAAATTTAGGAGCAACTCTAGGTGGGTGAGGGAAATAAGACAATTTAATAAATTAAAGAAAATAGTTAATGGAAGCGTGGGGATGGATGGCTTGCTTAATGCGAAGGAGAGATATTTAGAGATTTTTTTAAAAGTTAATTTAAATGTGATTTAGGGAAAAGATGGAAGTTCCTAAAACTCTATAAAAGAAAGGAAGAGAAGGAAGGATCTACTCCCAGTTTGTGACTTGGCCCGATTATTTAGGAGTTAGGTTCCAATGAATGGAGGTGGTAGCTTCGGCCTTCTGTGAGATGGAAGCTAGGCATTACCATCTGGATAGTGTCATGACCCCTTTGCATTTCGGGGGCTAAGGGGAAATAGAGAGTACCCTAACATTGTTTGGGAGATACGATTGAATTGATGTGAGGCTGACACTTGAAGACTCAAGTTAGAGGTAAGCGTCTTGGTTATTATTTGTCGGTCCTTAGAGTACATAAAGTAATGCTTGTTTGTTTAAGAATAAAAACAAAGTGTTTAAAAGTTGTATATGAATCCTTATGATGATGATTGATGTGTTGAATTTTGATCATCATGTTTCCTTCATTGTTGTTTTCTCTTACAAATTTGTTATAACTCCAATAATCCCTTCGATGAGTTATCCTTAGCTCTAACATTCTCTTACTATTGGCTGCAATTTCTTATTGGTGTTCTTTAGGAGTTTATAAATTACGGTGGGCATTTATATCACATTTGCGTAAAAGGCGTTTTATATATGGCTATGGGTGTTTTGCTTGTAATAATGGGGAAGTAGTTGCCTGCTACTATGGGCATTTTGTATTGTTGTAGGCATTTTATAAATTATGGTGGGCGTTTTTATATGTGGGCATTTTTTTAATGTGAGCATTTATATATGACTATGGGCATTTATATGACTGTGGGAGTTTTTATATATGGATATTGGCGTTTTTGTAATAATGGGGCATTTATATATATTCTGTGGGCATTTTGTATTGTTGTAGTTGTTTATAAATTATGGTAATTAGTTTTATATATGATTGTGGGTGTTTTTCTTTAATGTAGGCATTTATATATATTTGTGGCGTTTATATGTCGGTAGGGGCATTTTAAATATGGGTGTATGGGCATTTTCGTTTTGTAAAATTTGGTTTGAGAATTTGTTACGGCAATAGGTGTATTGGCATTTTGTTTTAGTAAAATTGAGTTGATTCATTACTGCTGATAGGTGTATTGGCAATGAGTGGTATTGACATTCATTTTGTAAAATTGGATTAATTAGTTTTGGCAATGAGTGTATTTGCATTTTCGTTTTTGTAAAATTTGGTTTTGAGAATGCGTCCTGGCAATGGTTGTTTTGGCATTCCATTTTTGTAAAACTTAGTTTGAGAATTAGTTTTGGGAATGAGTGTATTGGCATTTCCGTTTTGTAAAATTTATTTATGAGAATTCGTTACATTATTGAGTGTATTGGCATTTCCATTTTTATAAAATTAGTTCAGAGAATGGATTACGGCAATGAGTGTATTGGCATTTGTTTTGTAAAATTAGTTCAATTCTACGTTACACCCAATGGGTGTCGGGCATTTTCGTTTTGTGATGTTCTGTAAATTCATCTCTAGCAACCTTCGTCTCTGGCAAACGAAGTTCTCCCTCCTTTCAACTCATTGTTGATTTTGGATTGTCTCATAACATATGCACAATGATTTATCTAATTTACGGATTGTCTCTTAATTATTGGCACAACGTTTCATCCTTATTTTTTGGATTGTTTCTTAATTGTATGCACTGGTGTACCCGCAAGCATTTTAAATAAATTTTACTTCACAACAATCCCATCCTTATGGTGACACTTTTTTCTTTTGATTATGCATTAACAGCGTTTCAACTCCTTCATATAGAGTAAATTCTCAGCTTTATATTTGGTTTTACGGTGACGGCTATCCTTTGTTAATCTTGATGCTTCCGTTTACCTTTATCCCTTTTGGATATATACAAGTGTAGTAAAACTTTTATCCCTTGCCTCAACTCTCAATTATTTATTAATACCAAAGATAGGCCGATAAGATATCCATTGTCTTGTATGTTTTCACCCTTTTTCTCTATAAATTTTATTTGGATAGATCTTATGTCAGCTATTCCACGTTATCTTTATTTTAACTTTTAATTTATTCTAGCATATTATGGGGCATAAATGCATGATCTATCATAGTGTAGAGTTTCATTATTCTTGGATTAAAAGTACTTATGAATGTTGTAGAACCTTTTTAGATATCTCCACATGATTATGAAATGGTTTAAGTTTTAAAATGATTATTATTTTAAATTGGTGAAGCCCATAACACAGATATAGAATACGTAGCTCATAAAAGAACTAAACATAGTCAACAAAGTTAATTATGCCTAGTCACTATCAATGTAAAGTTGGTTGCTCAAGCCAATTATCGTCTAATTAGAACTTCCACTCATAAACCTACAACTATTTTCTAGCTAAGAGTTTCCATCTATAAATGTTCTCTCCGTAAACATACATATTTAATGTTGTTAGATAATTGGAAATAAAAGTTGTATTATTGATCAATTTAGAACTGTTAGTTTAGATATGAAAATGATGTTGATGTTAATGGTTCATGTAATGTCCTTACAATATAAAAAGGGCTATGTTAGCATGGAACGCTTAAGTGAAATGTGAGATATTTGGTATTTTTATTTACAATATTATTGTAGTATAAAAAGTAATGATATGGTTAATTTATTATAAGGTTAATTTAATTTTATTATTAGTGACAACATGTAAAGGTAAGGTCCTTGAAACTAAGTACAATATAAATTATTATGATTTAGTAAGGGGGAATTGCAATTTATATATACTTATTTTAGTAAAGGGGGAATTTGCAATTAATTATATGTACTTATTTTTAAGGTTGGGTTGGTAACTCGTCGACTAACAGAAATTAAACTAAGTGATTGATCTGTACTTGATGCCATTTGAGTTGTAGGTAATGTTGAGTCTTAACTAATCGTAGATTATTGTCGGTGTCCTTCTGACTTGCACCATCCATAGAGGATGTGTTCATTCGTTAACCTTTGTTGTACTTGGTTGTAAACAATTTACTGCTTGGTCTACTTGTGTCGGGCAGGATGTAGACACCCCCATCTTCCTCAGAACAGTCGCCAGCCCTGAGACCTTAAATGGTTAAAATCGATGGGAACATGGGCTTGAGCATTTCTTATGTGTCTTGGAAGTCCTAACCATTGCAGGGTAGGATGGGAGAGTAGTTAGTCTTTTTATTTTCGTCGATTGTTTGTTTCCCTTTGCTTCTGGATGCTTTATGTGCATCTTAGATCGTTATGTTGTTGTTTCAGTTGCATGCACCATGTTTGTCATCATATCGCGATGCAAAGTCGAATGTATTTATTATCCTAGTACACACATGCACACACACAAAAAAAAATTATTAGCACTTGTTAAGAGGTTGGTCATTGTAATGAGGAGGAATGCAACATATGGTATCAAAGCGAGTTCAAACCGTGACTTGGGATCGCTATGAATTTCGTTATTATGATTTGATTATACTATTTATAATTGAGTTGACTTGTGTCTGCACAGGTAATCATGGTTAGAGGACACCGCAGAGGCACACGACGGGGTGATAGGGGAGGAGGCGTGACGCCTCCAGTAGCATCCACACCTGAGGGGTCTAACCCCCAGGGAGACGAGTTGGTTCTCGTACAGGAGAAGATAGAAGTTGGCGATGTTGTCAGGATGATGAGATGTTTTCAGTGCATGTCTGAGGCACTGATCAGTCGTTTGGACAGAGATGAGGTCAGGGTGCTGGCACCTGCTGAGGTTCCACCGCACACACTGGTCGTTACTGGTAGCATTCACTGTGAACTCGAGAAGGTCAAATTTCTCGAGTTCTTTGGTGCCCCGGATGGCGCAGCCGCTGAGGCATGGTTGGAGAACATGGCGATGTGCTTCACACTTCGCGATTATACCTCCAACATGAAGG
>SNQJ01S0139000.1:1064-25271 GCA_010110895.2 Picea sitchensis | reverse complement strand
TACATTTTTTAGATAGCTTAAAATCTCTTCTAGAATCATTGAATTTATTTTTTAAGAATCATATATGAATAAGCTACAATGTGCAATTTGATCATAATTCTCTTGACACACATGGATGAGTTCTGACAAGTCAGATTGGCTTGGCTTTGAGTTTGACTTGAAATTAGACTAAGTGTTGTTTGATGTTTGTATTTGAGATTTGTAATTGATGATGTATTTGAGTTATTCAATCTCCAATTTTTCCACAAATGTGTATTATAAGTATCTACCCTTAAGTATAAAAAATATCATAATTTTGAATAATATGTGCTCTCTCTCTTTCTTATGCTTCAACTATGCCTACAATAGAAAACATATTGACCTAGAAGAAGAGATTGTATTGATTTTCTTTAAGTAGACATTTCCTTTCGCCAAAATATGGACTCTAGTATCTAGATAGCTATATCACGGGTGCAACTATATCATTTTATCATCTAAAAGAGGTTATTGAGAAAATTTTAGATATATAGCTTCATTGTGACACTTTGCAATCATACTTATGTTGACAATTTTCAAGTTCAACATCATCAATCTCTTGATTCTCGGCAAAGAAAATTTTACTTGAAGGAAAACATGTGGTCCCATTGAGATCAGTTGTAATTGAACCCCCATTGTGTTCATGCAAGGTTCTTATTCCTCCTTCTTCCCTTTTGGTATGAACTTGAGGAAACTCCTATGAATCCATGGCTTCCCTCTACCAGTAACATACAACCACAATTTCTACGATCTAGAGACTAGTATGATTATGTGGGGTCTTTTGTATGGTAGGAGAAGTATTGGAAATCCATGGCTATAGTATTTCATGAAACTAGGAAAGGAAAGCGACTTGAAATACCTTTGTTTCTCCAAGAATTGACCAAAGATTAGCCAAGATGTACCGTTCAAAGAAATCGAAGAATAATCAATGGATTTGAATTTCCTTTCTTTCACTTGAGCACTAGAGGGGATGAAATACCTAAGGTAATGTGTAATGGAGAAGAGGAATTTCACACCTCTTCTTGATTTTGGACTAAAACTATTTGGGTAAATCCTAGCAACAAAGATCTCATTGAGCATGGAAGGAATTTAGAAAAAAATAAACAATTTCATCTTACATTAAAAAGTCTCATTTGTTTCTCCCATATCTTTTGAAAATACCATAGCAGAAATTAGTAAAAATTGAAAGAAATTTGTGTTGAGCACTGTTGGTTTACTTATATATCATGTCTGATTTCGTATTGAGTGACCTGGGGTTCATGTCTGTTCAGTATTCCAACAAAGCCTCTAAAACTATCGGCCCTCCTAGTGAACTAGAAGGCAACGCAGTGCACAGGGTGCACTGCACAGTCTCATCTGAGATAGTCTTAATGGGTGGTTGCAATACTCATGTGTTTGCAGACTAGGATTGAGTGAGAGATACGATAATTGTATACTGAGAGTTCTATTACAACTTATTAATGAAATACACTGTTTATTATGATCATTCAGGAACTATAACAACTCATTCATTCAACATAGAAATATTTACTTAAAGACAACAAATAAATACATGCATTCAATCACATAACACAAATGTTACCGTGGTTCACCCCCCCTTGGGCTACGTCCATAAAGATCTGGCTCTTAGCTCTTTTATTATAGTAGTTCTTCACTACAGCGTCATGCACTTTACAACTCTTATCGGTGGGTAATATCTATTATGAGGTGGACTAAATTGCACCAGGCTCCTCAGCCTGTGATCTAACCCTCAAGATCTACCCTCCTCGGTCCTCCCTAGCTCAATCCCTTACAAAATTAGGTCATACAACAAACTATTACATAACATCTGTTCTTCGTATTCATCTCTCTATATCGACTAACTATCAACTCATACGACAACCATAGCTATACAACAATAACAACCTCGCTATGAGACTTAGGTAACTATATTTAAACGTTTCTGGATCTTCAGCCATTACAATGCATTACCAAAACCCTAACCCTAATGTCGTTAGGTATTCCATGCATGTGCGCGTGCTGCTTTTCCTTCCAGTTGTTGCTTTCCTCGTGCATACTTCTTTCCCAAAATCGTCTTGCTTTCCTCTTTGGCCTACTTCCAACAGGCCCCCAACACTGACATGTGGCTCATCCCGAGCCACCTAACCTTTGAGCACTTCCTCGATCTCCTTGTTGATCGCTTGGAACTTTTCCTTGATCTTTGTTTCTTGTGTTTGTGCCTGCGCGGTCTTCTCCTTGAGTTTGTCTACTATATGGACTGCAATTTCGTCACTGATCAATCCTTCGCACTCTGCCTGGGTCTGTGATATATGTGTCTTGGCTTCCTCTACTTGTGCAATGACTTCTACTACTCGCTCTCGAAGCGGTTCCATTTGAGCCTGACGCTCCTTTTTCTGTGTTTGTGCAATGGTGAGTTCTGCCTGCAGTTTCTTCATATCCTATGCCCCTTTGATGAGCTCCGTGATAGACATTGTCTTCTTCTTCTGCTTGAGGTCCTGGATAGTTGGGCTTATCCTTTCTTCTTACTTGTACCACTATTGGATTTGTTGATCCTCTTATATTTTTGTCCAAAGTTGTGTTTCTTTATCGAACAAGTCGGCTGTTGCGGTGACCTGTTTCTCTATCTCCTGTAGCTGCTTTGTTGCCTCCTTCTTCCTTTTCTCCCTTACCTCTGGTGGAGTGGTAGGTGTAAGCTGCTCATGGAGATTCTCAATATTCTTCTGATATTGATCGATTTCCTGTGCAATCTGATCAATCTTCTCTGTTGTTGTGAGTTCATCCCTCTGTGCAGTATTTGGAATATTCTCATAATTTTTGACCACTTTTCGTTCCAATCCATTCATGTGCTCCCTCTCCTTTTGGGTCTCGAGCTTAGCCTGCTCATATATTAATTCCAATGCGTCCCACTTCTCCATTTCTTGTTGTAGTTTAGATAAGTCTGTGTGTGCTCAAGACTGTACCTATTAGGTAATGCTAACCTGTAATTTGTGTAGCGATTTGGATGGTATCCACAGTAATACTAGTTGAAGTTGAGCTAATTCCTTTAGGGGTGTCTGCCCCACGATCTCGTCCATGTGGAACATGTTGAGTGTAATGTGGAATGTTTCACTCAGTTGTGGTATTGTGTGGACAGTATCTCACTCCCTTGCTTCTGATTCCTCTCATGTTTGTGATGTTGACGGCCATGTTCCTATGTTTCTTCCTGCTACCTCTGCTTCCCCGATCAGCTTGAGGAATTGTCTCATGTCTTCTATCTCCTCTTGAATTTTGTCCCTGTGGCACACAACATTCTCAAAATATTTAGATGTACGATCTTGAACCATTTGGGCTATCATCTCTGCATCATCCTCCATGATCGTGTAATCTGGAGGTGTTCTATGCACCTTCGTATTCTTGCACGCACCCCTCGTCTAAGTAGTTGGTCTCTTATTCAGGCCTGGCTCTTGGAGATTGGGACTTGGTGTCATCCCCTGCGTGGCCTCGACATGTTTCTATTGTTCCTGGGCCAGCTATGTATTTTCCTTCTTCCCCTTATGGGTGCTCGTCTTAGTTGTCCCTTTGTTTTTCTGCTTTGTTTTTTTCTGGCGTGTCCTTCGTTTCTTGGGCACTAGGACTTTCTCAGGTAGTGTTCCTTCTTGCCATTTTTCCTCTTCAGTTGTCTTCGTAGGTATGTCTTGGTTGAGGAATGGAATATTCTATTCGTCCTCCCAATCTCGGATAACCATGTCAATGTGGCCCTCCATGATGCAATAGCGCAATTGCAGCCACTACTTATTGGGGTCCTTCCGTGCCTGTATCCACATTGCATGTCGAGTGGCCTTGAAGTTGGTGATGTCCCGATAATGTGCAACAGCCTGTGGTGTTATTCTCCAAAGGTTGGATATGGACTCCTATAGGTCGCAAAGGTATCCCTCAAATACAGTTGCGTTCATCCTCATGCGCTTGGCGTCTGACGCGGCGCCAAGTGATAAATATCTTGGTCCCTGATTTGGCTTGGGTATGGTGGCGAAAAATGTGTAATTTGGTTCCTTCCATCCCATGATGGCTATCAACATGAGTAATGGAATTTTGTTCCTAGATAATGTGCATCTTTGCAATAATCTAGAAACAAATTCAAGAGATAGGGTGCCCATCTAACTGTGGTGCCCTCCGCACATTGTGCTGCAAATGCGATGACCCCAGCCGGGACTTCCTCCCTGCGGCATTTTCTTAGCATCTTACAGGCCAAGATTTTTGCATCCATTTGTGTCACAACATCATTGATCCTTTTGATGATGATTCCTCACATCCCCCTATCAGTGTCGTATTTATTTTTCATCTCTTCTGCGAGTGCTTTCTCCTTTGTCTTATCGTCAAGAAAATGCGCAGGGTCCATACCCAGGATGGAAACCCTGTAATTTGCGTAATGATATCCACTTCTATCAAGATGAGCTTGGCCAACCATATGTCCCCGCCATGTGTGATTGCTATCAATTGTTTGACACAATTGTTTGCATATTGTCCTCTGTTAAAGTGTGGTAGCTCTAGAAAACCTAAAATCCTCATTTTCTCCAATCTTGTTGCCCACTAGAGTGGTTGATCAATCGGTTCCCCAACCACATTCATGCCCACAGTTTGTAAGTATACTCTCTTTGCGAATTATGGGAACTTTTCCGTGTCCATTACATCATGGTCCAAGTATTTCAGCTTCTTGACATGACCTAGCAAGTTTGATTTCACCCATACCCCATCTGGCATACGTGGCAAAACAAGGGCTACAGCAGGTTGCTTGCATGGTGACCTAGGCAACTGTTGCTTGTCTTTTTTCAATAGTGGTTGGCTCGAGGTTCCAACCACCATCGTTTGTACTTTGGAAAACCATTCTGGCCAGCCTGTGACCTCTTCTGTTGTTCCTTCCAGTGGGTGGTCTGACATGGTTGTTTGGGATTCGCCTGGCTTGACTGTTGCTTCGTGATTTGTCGTCATCCCATTGACTCTCAGAGCTGCTTCAGGGTTCTCTGGTTGCGCCTCCTTCATGGGTGTTGTGCCCTGGTTCTGTTTCTCATGTTCTTTTTTCAGCATATTCACATTCATGCCCTCATGTGTTGGTTATTTTTTTTCTTCCACCACGGGTATGGGGTTCATTGGTGTTGTGTCTGGTGATGGAATTTCGTTGATATTGATGATCTCTGGTGGTTGTTGTTCACCTTCCTCCAATTGTACATGTGCCCTACTTCTAACTCTAGAGTGTCTGACAGTCTAGCTTGCTTCTTCTTTCTTTAGTGGTCCCATGGTGGTGAGTTTCAAGGGTTTGTTGAGTTCAATGGTATCTGTAACCTCTATAAGTTGCACTCTATGCTTCGTATGCTTTCTTTCTCTCTATCTTTTTTCAGTCTCGCAATATACGGTTTTCTCCCACGTCCGTGTTTTGTATGGGCATCGCATGAATCTTGTCAAAGATGCTACCTTTATTATGGATTCAATGCACCTATGGTTCCTTCATACTTTCCATTACTCTCCCTTTCCATCTCCAGTTGGCGTAATTAATGCGGCGTCCCTTCGGTCCTTTTCGACATTCCATTTCGCATAACTTCAGCGTTTCATATTGTTTTTTTCCTCTTTTCTTTTCCCGCTTGTTTCCATCGTGACATGGTCATTGGCCTTTTCCTCACCGATTTTTTATTCCTAAGTGTGCATGCTCCTTCTCCCTTTGGCGCACTGTACCTCTGTTGGTACCGTTTCATATCCTTTTCTTTTTTTTTTTACTGCGCGGTGAATTTTAGTTTGTGGGTGGTCGAATTTCCTTGTACGGTTTCAGTCATCTCCCATTGATCATCCCTATGAGTTCTCCACCTCCTAAGTCCTTCAACTGTACATATCCTCCATCTGTGACAATTTTTACTTCGTATGGTACTAACCAGTGCATTCTGAGTTTTCCTGGGTGCTGAATGGATTTACTGTCATACATCAATACTAAATCTCCTTCCTTGAAAGTTTTATTTTTGATGTGCCTGTCATGCCAAGCTTTGTCCCTTGCTTTATGAACTTGTTGGTGGAACCCTGCTAGGATCTGATCTTCCTCCATGGTCATCAAATAGTTTAGTCTATCCTATATTGTGCCTCGTTCTGTCATGTGTG
This sequence comes from Picea sitchensis, assembly GCA_010110895.2. Taxonomy (NCBI): domain Eukaryota; kingdom Viridiplantae; phylum Streptophyta; class Pinopsida; order Pinales; family Pinaceae; genus Picea; species Picea sitchensis. Next base: position 19,139 of record SNQJ01S0139000.1, on the reverse strand, counting down.
AAATTGTTGCTACGCACAAACTGGGTACCAGAAATTCTAATGGCACCATCGTTTCTTGGCCATATACCAGTTTAAATGGCATGTGCCCTGTCAACTTTTTTCACGTAGTCCTATAGGCCCACAATACTGTTGGTATTTTGAGGTCCCAATCATCCCTGTTGACATTACAGATATTGGTCAGTGCATTCTCAAGGATTTTGTTAAATGCTTCTACTGTGCCATTTTCCTGTGGGTGATATGGTGTTCTCTTCTAATGATAGACTTTAAACTCCTCAGTCATAGCATTGATAGTGTTGTTAATGAAGTGTGTGCCTTGGTCTCTCATCAAAACTCTTGGGCACCCAAATCGAGTGATTACTTGTTCAAACAGAACGTGTATTGTTGTTTCTGCACTGTAATCCTTTGTTGGTGTTACTTCCACCCATCTTGTCAGGTATTCTCTCGTGGTAATAATGTACCTTGCTCCTATTCTTTTTGTTGGTGGGTTGATTGATCCCACAAAGTCTATTTCCCATTTATCAAATGCATGCAGTGTTACTTGTGGTCGTAATGGAATCTCATCCTTTCAATTGGGTTTACCAACCCTTTAACAAACATCGCATCTCTGGCAGTACTCCTTCGAGTCTCTGTGAATGGTCAGCCACCATAGTGCTGCGTGCAATACCTTCTGTGTAGTATCTTTACCTGCGTAATGTCCTCCTACTATTCCCTCATGGGATTTTTTTAATACTCTTGGTATTTCATGTTCTAACACATATCTCCACAAGATGCTATCTGCGCCCATTTTGTATAAGTGTCCTGCAATCAGTTGATAGTCTACGGCTCGGACTACCAGGTTTTTCTTCTACGCGATGTTATATTCCCGTGGCGCAATACCTATGCTCAAGTACTGAATGATATCTGCAAAGTATTCATCAGCGATCTGGACTGAAAATAATTGTGCATCCGAGAATTTGTCCTCTAAATTCGTAGGTTCTTCTCCATTTGTGACCCTTGATAGGTGGCCAGGTCTTGCATTCAATTTTCCTGGCTTGAGTATTACTTCAAAATCAAATTCTTGAAACAATAGTAACCAGTATTTAAGGGCTGAGTGATCTGTGAACATATTAAAGTGTTTTCCCAATAAGTAATGTCTAAACTTCTGCAGTGCATAGACCATGGCTAGGCATTCCCTCTCTGTAGTGTTATAATTATGTTCTAATTCTGATAAGTCTATGCTCGCAAATGCTATAGGGGGATCTAGATATCTTTCTCTTGGCTACGTGAACATAGCTCCAAGTGTTATGGCTAATGCAGCTACATGTACGTGGAATGTCTTGTCCCAGTCTGGAAATACTAGTATTGGTGCGGTGACCATCTTTTCTTTCAACGTATCCAAACCGTGTTGACAATCGTTGTTCCACTGAAACTTTGTATCTTTTCTTAACAATTTCTCCATTAGTGCGGTAATCTGCACGTACTCTTTGATAAACTTTCTATAGTATCTTGTGTGTCCCAATGTCTCTCTTAGTTGACAGTCTGTTTTTTGTGGTGGCAAGTTAACAATTACTGCAATCTTTGCAGGATCTACTAGTAAACCTTGTTTGCATACTATATGGCCCAATAGTATCATGAACGGTGTTTCGAATATACATTTATTTATGTTTAATGATATTTGGCACTGAATACATATTTCTAACATCATTCGTAATACCTCTACATGTTCTTTCAACAAGATATAGACTGTCCAATCGTCCAAGTATAACTCTAGAAACTAGTGGATGAATTCCTTAAACGTGGCGATGACTACTCTAGAAAATATTGTTGGTGCATTCTTCAATCCAAATGGCATGACTTTGTACTGGTAGGATCCCCATACTATAGAAAATGTGGTCTTGTATATGTCTTCCTGTCCTATCTTGATCTGGTGGTAGACTGAGAATCCATCTGTGAATGAGTAAACTTTGTGTCCTCCTACGTTTTCCAAAAATTCGTCCATGAAAGGTGTAGGGAACAAGTCATGTAGGCATGCATCGTTCAACTTTCTCAAGTCGACGCATATCCTTATCCCTCCTTGTTTTTTCTCTTGAACTACCATTGGGCTTATCCATTCCAATTCCTCCACTAGTTCTATGATTCTGGATTCAAGCATCCTGTCGATCTCAACTTTGACTTTCTTCTTATATATCGGATTCAATCTGTATGGTCATTGTATGATTGGTCTCGCTTCAACTTTGAGTGGTATCTTCATTTCTCCTAGCTCTCCTGCTTTACTCTTCATCTCTGTAAATTTTGTGGGAAATAGGACATTGTACTCGCACAGTAACTCTATTATGCTTTCTACTATTTTCTCATCCCAGTAATCTCCAATGCTGGCCATTATGGGATTCTCAATAGTCCCAATGTTGTCTTTCTTTACCTTGATCGACGCGGAAATAACTTATGATTCTATGGGTGGACACTCTGCTTCATTCTCGCCTTCTTTTTCCTTGATCTGAATATCGCATAGATCGTCTTCATATGGTGCTTCCTCCTGCACATGGTAACATGACAACATTTCTTTGAGTGTATGTTTGTTCCATTGTTGTTCTTCTATTATGAGTTTGACTTCTGGTTCCTTGATGAATATCACTCCTCTTATGTGTTTCAGAGTTGCATCTATGTTGGCGTTCTCATGCTCGAATGAGAAAGTGAGTGTAAAATTCTGTTGCAATATCGTCCAGGTCACAATTCCTGGTCTGTATACCAGTTCGTTGGTATGCCCTCTGGAGTGTGTATGAAATGATGAGGCCATTCCTCTGGGGGTGTCATTTTCCACAGTGTCCGGCACTTCTCCAAGTGTTCCTCTAGTGCTCCATGCCCATCATACTTCTGTTGCTTGTTGTCTTTATGTTCTGCGTCGAACCTTATGCACAATAACCACTTACATTGGTATCCATCTGTGATTATCTCTTTGTGTGCACCCCACCATCTTGCATGTGTGGCCTTGAGTGTTATATCAAGTTCTAACAGTCTCTGATTTTCAAAAACTTCAAGAATGTTTCCAAATCATTTATTCTGTGGAAATCGGGTGGTTCCCTTATCTTTGTGCCTACCCATCTCACTGTGCGGTCTATTCGTGCACATATTATCGTGGAAACTTCATGTAACCTTTGTTGTCAGTTCTCTAAAATGGTATCTGAGTATGTCGCACATGAAGTAATGCTCCACCAACTGAGTATCCCATCTGCAGTTGGGTTTACGTAATCTTCATCGTGTGCAGTTGTTCTGTACAACTAGTTGATTTCTTCTAAGTCTAGGCAAGTGGGTTCTACAAACCTTTCCCCTTCCGATGGGTCTAATGGCGCGATGACCCTATATTCACCTGACTCAAATGTCATTTTTCGCATATTCAAATTGATTATGGCCTATTTTTCAAATGCCCAATCCAACCCAAGCAACACTAGGTATGGTGTTGTGTCATCCACTATTTCAATTAAGTCAAAATCTGCTTTAGTGCGCACTCCATCTAGGTCTACTGTCACTCCTTTCAATCTACCGAGTAGTATAACTCTATGTTGGTTTACTAGTTTCAGTTGAACAGGTGAATAGCCTAATGTGGGTTCTCCCATGCATTGTCATGTCTTCTTTGGTAGTACATTAACTTCAGATCGTAGATCCAATATGATATCTCTCATGTTGAAATATTCCATGTTGGCATTGAGTCTGAAATCTCTACTTGTTCTTCTTCTTGTATGTAGGTGATTGACTGTTTTGTGTTCTAGTTTTCCTTCTGTCTCTACACTACATATTTCTATTATGTTTTGCAATATTTTGACAAATGATGGATCATTTAATACTTTTACACATGATTGAAAAAAGCCTTTGATTGTACTTACTTGTGCCATGGTTTTCATTTCGTTGGTATGATCCAATAACGGAGGAATCTCGTACTCCAGTGCTTCCTTGCTTTGTTGCACAATTGAAGTCGACACCATGTCTTCCTTTTGAAATTCTTGTCTATCTTGTTTAAATATCTCCTTCTCATCCTACGCTATGAACTTCTTCCTTGGTTCGACGTTCTTCTTCACCCACTGGTGTTGTACTAGCTCTTGTCAGGCTGTGTCATTTACTGTTTTAGCTCCTCCGTGAGTAACTATGTTGATGTTTCATCCTTTGTCCCTTGCTTCGTCTGAAATCCACTGAACATTTCAGTTGTTCTGGTTCCTCTTTTTCTAGATCTTGACTAATAGTGTCAGAAATTGTTCAGTATCATGGTCCGATGCACGACAATACATACAAGTTGTTGGTGGAAGTGAACATTCTCTTTCATAATGTCCCAGTTGTTGACAATTGTGGCATACGACTGGTCCTCTACCTCGTCCAAATCCTCCTCTCACTCGTCCTCCTCCTCTATAGCCCGCTCAATCTCCTCTCGACACGTTATACTGAGGCACTTGGTTGTACTGCACGGTATTGTACTAAGGTTGCAATGTGTTGTAATGTGGTTGAGCGGTATTATATGGTTGTTGCACAATATTATACTATTGTTGCGCAGTGTTGTATGGGGCTGTAACTTGATTAAATTGTGGTGCAGCTTGCCCAATCATCATTTTTGTTTGCACTCTATATGCATCTAATGTCCTCTCTCGTATCAAATCCATAGTTCTACAATCTTTGTCATCGTGGCCCACTGACTTGCAAAAGTTGCAATATGAACTCTTCAGGACTGTTTGTTATTTCTGCATCATTGGGCAGTGATATGGATCGTGGCCCGGTTTCTTACAGATTTCGCACCATAGTCCTCATGTTGGTAACGGGTTTGGAATTCCTGTTGCCATATACTGCACGAATGTTGGATAGTCATTCTTGTGGTGTCCTTCCATCCTGCATGTAGTACACCAAACGACTTCCCGTTTGTCCTTACTCTTATTCTGGTTTAGCTGGAACGTTAAGTTCTTCAAATCCTCTTTTAGTTCTTTGATGGTTGGGTCTGTCTGTTGATACTGGTTTTCTTCCAGTTGCAGGGCTGCCTGCAGAGCCTCTGCCTACGTCTAAAAATTCTTGACGAATAGGTTCCTATGTTTCATATTAGTCTTAAAATATTTCAACATTCCCTTCAGTCGATTGAATCTCTGGTCAATCTCCCACACGGATTCTCCTGGTTTTTGTCTGATTTCGATCGTCTCGCTCATGTACTGATCTTCTGAACTTGCCTTCTGGAACTCGTTTATCAACAATTTCTTGATGTCTGCAATTGTTCTGGTTGTTCCTGGTGGATTGTTTGTATCTAAACTCATATACCAATCCAGTGCGCGATCCCTTAGTGTAATCAATAGCTATGCCAGTTTGGTATCTTTATCTTTGATCTGTTTTGCTTCCCAAATCTTCTCACATATGAACAATTGTTTTTACGAGTCCTCCGATGCTTCTCCTTTAAATTCTAGTAACCTGATGGTGGGATCGTGTCCTGTCATTCTGAATGCTAAACTACTACCTCCACGTGGTGTAGATACTTGACTAGTGTTGCCTGAACTGGCTCCTCCAGTTTTTGTTCCTTGTGTAGATGTACTTCCTGTTGTCTTTCTTCCGAACTTTAGTTCTCTAAACAGTGGTGTTATCTTTGGTGTATTAGTCACACATGGGTTTATGGGTTCCACACTAACATTAATATGGATAGGATTTCTACCTTCTCTTCTTGTCCTTGGACCTCTCGTCTTCCTCTCATATGTTGCGCACAAGATTTCCTCAATCTTCTCCATAGCCCGGAGATCCTCTACCTCTTCCTAGTTGCTCACCAAGCCTTCCCTTGTGGCTATGGCTCTCTTCTTGGTATTCACCTTGTATTAGTAGGGTACTCCGCTACACGTCTTTCCAATTGTCGCCATGATCCACTTGATATAGTCGTTATCCATCATGATTGGGTCCTAGGGTTCCTCCTTCTTTCCCTTATCCTTTCCTCCTTCCATTTCTCCTCTTTCTGTCAGTGCTTCCCGCCTTCCCCCATGCACGCAGGGAAGTTTAGTTGTCTAACTCCATTGTCATTACACCTTTGTTATATAGCAGTATCTTAATAGAAGTATACAACGATATAATGTACCTTCCTTAAGGTCTGTGTAGAAAATATTGCTCTGTTGCATTGGACGAATTCATTGTATCTACTGCAAACTCTATTATAAATCCTGCTACAATACTATCGAGCCAAAAATCTACTGCGCGGGTGAATTTGTTGTTCACCTGCTGTAACTGTTCAATCTGTACCGGGGTCCACTCTAACTATCATATCCGGTTTGTTGCAGGGTTATCCTTCAACCTTAGTATCCACTCCTACAATAAGTGTGGAAAATCACAGAAAAATACTTCGTGCAAGTCAGTAAACACATATTTCTCAAGATATTTGCAGGGTGTTACTCTAGGGTTTTTGTTATCTTTCTGTGCAAAATCCATCTCTTTTGTTCTTATCCAACTTCCAATCTCTACTTTTGTTGGATTCCATGGTCTCAACATCCCTTTCTAGTGGCTCATTGCTTTCTTCTCTTGCTCTGCCTCCCACGGATCTTATGTATCTTTCAACATATCTCATCTACTCAATCCTCTACTGTTCCTACCAACAACAATGTAACCATTTGTTGGTTTACTTATATATCATGTCTAAGTTTGTATTGAGTGAATCGAGGTTCAGATCTATTCAGGATTCCAACAAAGCCTCTAAAACTATCGTCCCTCCTGGTGAACCAGAAGGCAACGCAGCACATAGGGTGCACTGCGAAGTCTCACCCGAGATAGTCTTAATGGGTGGTTGCAATACTCATGTGTTTGCAGCCTAGGATCGAGTGAGAGATCTAATAACTGTATACTGAGATTTCTATTACAACTTATTAATGCAATACATTGTTTATTACGATCATGTAGGAACTATAACAACTCATTCATTCATCATAGAAATATTTACTGAATACATGCATTCAATCACATAACATAGATGTTACCGTGGTTCACCCCCCCTTGGGCTACGTCCACAAAGATCTAGATCTTATCTCTTTTATTATACTAGTTCTTCACTACAACACTGCACACTTTACAATGCTTCTCAGTGGGTAAGATCTATTATGAGGCAGAATAAATCTCACCAGGCTCCTCAGCCTGCGATCTAACCCTTAAGATCTACCCTCCTCAGTCCTCCCTAGCTCAATCCCTTACAAAATTAGGTCATACAACAAACGGTTACATAACATTCTTTCTCTGTGTTCATCTCTCTATATCGACTAACTATCAACTCATACGACAATTGTTGGCCCTTGGTTATGGAAGTACGTGAAGATTAAGGAACAAAAGGAAAAATGTGAACTTCGCAGAAGACACACTGACTGTCACTAGGTCGAAGTGAACAAAAGAGTAGAAAAGGCAGAGAGAAGTAAAAGGAAGAAATTCATTGGACAAGGAGATCGGAGATGACAGATAAAGAAAGAAATAAGGATCGTGGACAATTCAGAAAGAGGAGAAATCCATTGTTCGATGCTTTGGAGCATCGCGCGAGAAGGAAGGAAAGACAGGTTGGCGAAGCCTTGAAAATGTGGATCAAGTTGACCTAGGGTTTTAGACACCTAGGGTTTTTATATCTAGGGTTTTAGACACCTAGGGTTTTGGTATCTAGGGTTTTGGACACCTAGGTTTCAGCCCATGGATGTCGGTGAGCTATTGTAATGTATAAATAAAGGTCAAGAGGACCTGGGTTGGGTTTTTGTTAATGTTATGATTCTTGTTGTTGTTGAGGGTGATTGAGAGAGTAATATTGAGTGAGAAAGAAGTGATGAGTATGAGAGCCTTCTGTATTTTAATATCTTCAATTGGGTGCGAAGATCAACCCTCCAGCTGGGTGCACAGGGAGGGGAGAGATAGTGAAGAGAAGAAGAAGATCTGCTAGCAAAGAATGCAAACAAGAATTGTATGCTTCATCTTAATAAATTATAAAGCACAGTATTGTGGACGTAGCCCTAAAGAGAGGGTGAACCACATATATTTTGTGTTGTGTGTGATTGATACTCTGTTCTTTGTCATCTGATGTGCTGCTATTTGCATTATTGTGTTAAATCTACTAGATAGCTGCGCAGAGTAGATCTAAGTTGATAAGTGATATAGGTGCATGATGTATTGTTCTACTGTTAGATCCACTTGATATTCCCTTTGGTTGTAGACACCTCTGTCCTACAACCCCCCCATAGTTTCTTTAGGTGAGACTTCATATGCTTCGAAGGTGTTTCCGAAAGGGCCGGTAGTTAGGGTTTTGTTGGTGTGTTGTTGTAGCGTTGAACCATGGGTCTTCCCCTATGCCAACAAATGGTTTCATTGCCGAGACAAGAATATTCTTGAGGGAATTTCAAGGTGGTTTCCATCAAGGACAGAGACTCAAAAGTGGATAGAGGATCAAGAAAAGGACTTCGTTGAAGCCCAGAACAAGAACCCTAATCTTAGTACAGAGGATTGGTTGGAGAAGTATATCTTTACTGATATACATGAGATTTTCTTTGGAGGAATCCATCAGGAGCTATATGAGTGGTTAGCTATATTAGAAGATACCCATTTTGATATGAAATATAGACCTCCTGTAGTTTGGACGTCAGCATTGATCAAGAAGGTCAAGAGAGTTGATAACATCGTATCACAAGCAGTAGATCACTGGCTTGATAGCATCATTGGAGGGTACATCACCAAGTTTGTTGTTGACGGAGTAGAGTCATATAGCCAAGCAGAGAGATATTTCTTTAAGGGACCTAGAGGAATTTTTTTACATTTTCTAAAGTTGAGAATCAAGATGTTAGTGCATGAGAAGACAATATTGAAGATATAGTAGATTGGTTGGATCTACAAAAAGCTAATGTTCAAGAATTCGGACAGCGACAACAACACGGAGGTTGGACATACGCGCAGTGGGAGAGTGTTCAAATAATTTCACCTTGAAAACCTGTTTAAGGAGAACTATGGGGACGAGGATTTCTACAGTGGAGAAGAGGTAGATCTGACGGACGAAGAGAATTCAGAACCCACTAGGGAAAAGGAAGGGAAAGTTGAAGAGTTGGAAACTTCAGGAACTGCGCAGACTGTTGAAGTAAGTACTATTATCCCTCCTGTTGATTTAGTAGCATTAAGAAATTAGAGTAATCCAAGCCACCAAAGCATCCACAGCACTGTCACTAGTAGTCCACCACATACTCAGTCAGGAACCCTAGGAAGATCTATGGAAGATGAGATGAGGCTCCCTATTTTTAGGGGAGATGGATTTGAAGATCCTGATCAGCACTGGTTCCTATGTGAAGCCATATGGAATATTAAAAATGTCACTAACGAAGTTGTCAAAAGAACCTGGTTTAGTACCACCCTAAGATATCATGCATTGAACTAGTACATGAAGCTTGTCCAAGGACTTGCACAGCCTAAGCCACTGAATCAAATTAAGAATGCGTTGATTGCAAAGTTCAAGAAACCCAAGTCAGAGTCACAATGTATTATAGAGCTAAAAGAGATCAAGCAGAAGGTAGTCGAACCCATTTGGGAATTCGATCAGATATTCAAGACCTTAACAGGCCGATTAGCTTTTCAGATCCCAGATGAACAGAACAAAGAATGTTTCATTGATGCCCTCTTACCACACATCAGAGTTCCTCTAATGCAACAGAATATTTCTTTGCAGGTTGAGGTGCTGGAGATCGCCATGAAGCTAGAATCATCCCCTATAGAAGAATCCAGCTCAAGTATGAGTCAGATCTTAAGTCAGCTAACTAGTTTGTCTCTGCAGGTCAAGGATATGAAGAAAGACAAGGGAAAAGATAAAAGAGAAGACATCTGGTGTGTTAGATGCAGATCAGAAGGCCATGACAAGGAACATTGTCCCCTATTCAATGAATACTTGGCTTCTGTAGCTCCGAGCCCTTTGAAGCAAGTCATCTTACCCTAGTGTGAGGTATGCCTAAATAGAAATCACCCTGGTGAGTGCTACTATATGCAAAAATATGTTCAGACACCCACAAATTTGTATTGCACATTCTGTAATTATGTGGGGCACGATGATAGGGATTGTAGGGCTTATCACCTCATGCATGAAAGTTCAAGAGACATATACAAGATTCAAGGTGAAGTACAACAAGAAGGAAACACTATGCAGTACAAGTCCCCTAGGAGAGGAAACTTCAATCCTCGCGGTGGATTCAAAGGAAGAGGACGAGGAGGAGGAATGGGTTGAGGCCGAGGATAGATAATATGTTATAACTACGCACAACCAGGACACCTCGCAAGGGACTTCGAGAACCCTTGCACTACTTGAAGTTATTGCAGCTCGTTTGAACATGTTATAGAAGATTGTCCTGTGCTGGTAGCTAAGATTCATGAAAGACGAGGACCTCAGCAAAACCTGTAAGTGAAACTAATATATGCTAAGCCTCGCGGAGAATACCCTAGAGTTGTTGTTATCACTAGAGGAGGCACTACTACAGGAGAAGACAAGATGACCCAAGGAAATATTGCATAAGACTCAGGATTCAGGAAAGCTGCAGAGAAGACCCAAACGTTTGATGCAAAGGAATAAAGACAAATATTCGAGGAGGAAAGAAAAGAGTTCAAAGAATATCAAGGGTCTTCATCAAATACACGGCCAGAAGTAAGAGAATATGGAATGCCTCTAGAATTTGATCAGTCTTCTTCGCCAAAAGAAGGAAAATAGGTAAGCAAGCTCATGGAATTTTTATACACTTGTATTAAGTTGATTCAGGATAAAAGCATTGTACAAAAGCTACAAAATTTAATCAAACAGTATGAGCTAATAAAGATAGACCCCTTACTGAATAGGGCAGTACACCAAATCGCTAAAAAGAGAAGGTCGAACAAGGAACTACACTTGAATGCTCAAATAGGAGAATATGATATAGACTATGTGGTCCTCGACTTAGGGTCGGAGGTCAATGTCATGACTAAGAAAACCTGGGCACTGATGGGAAAACCGAAGTTGATCTATTCCCCTATCAGGCTTAGGATGGCTAATTAGCAAGATGTAAGCCCCTTTGGCATACTGGAACATGCCCCTGTGGACATCGACGGAGTAAGAACGTTTGCAAATTTTGAGGTAATTGAGATAGTTGATTATAGCTATCCTTACCCTGCGCTGTTAGGAATTGATTGGGCTTTCAATAATTCCACTGTAGTTGATTTAAAGAAGATACGTATGAATTTTGAAAGAGATGGCCTTAGGATCATTGTGCCTTTAGATCCAGATGAAGGTCCACGATACACAGATCCCATCAGAGAGGAAGATCGTGCATATGAACTAGAAAACATATACAAGCTAACAGCCTGACAGCATGATTACATTAATCCTACAGTCGATGGAAACCTAAGTTGGCGAAGTGACAGTGCATGTTCATCAGACTCAGAAGAAGCACTGGAGAACTAGCAGAATAAAATGTATGAAGTATCTATAAGAATATGTTCTATATTAACCATAGAAGTTCGTTGGATCGACACAATAGTAAGTAACTTACCCACCTTTGATGGTCTGAATCCTTTAGAAACCTTCTTGTCATACTTTGAAGAAAGTGTACCAATACAACAAAGATTGTTGGCAATGGATGAGGCCTTGAAATCCACACCAGCAAGATGGTGGGGGACACATAAACACAACATTACATAATGGGTACAATGTCGTACCCTGAGGACAACGCGGTTCTCAGCACAAGTAGAAGGCTACGAAGTTCGCTACACAGGTCGAAGTTGTCCAAAGGACCATGTGAGAAGTTGCGAGGAATCCTGGAGAAACATTCATCAAGAGCAGTGGGTGCACAAATTCATTAACACCCTGGACACGACACCTATCAACTGGTACCTTCNCTCAGAATTTTGTAACTACCTTCTTATTTGAAATTCAATTTCCTTCAGTAGATCAAGCATTACAGATTGTCAGGCAGAAAGTATTTGAGGAGGCCCCTAGCTTCCCTATAGAACAAGAAGAGGACGAATGGACTGCGCCTCTCCAGAAACTGCAAGGTTGTTATAACATTAATGTTGATGAGGACGATGGTCCTAGGAAGGTGAACATCGCTGAAACAGAAGGCCAAAGAGATGTGGAAGGACCAGGAGTTGAACTACCATTCATTGGACAACCAATCAAGATTAGGAAAGTCAATATTGGAACAGAGCAAACACCAAAGCTTGCAAATGTTGGAGATTACTAGGATGTTGCTACCATTGACAAAATTATAGAGTTACTGCATGAATATCAGGACTTGTTTCCAACCAAGTTCACTGATATGAAGGGCATTAAAGGGCCTATGGGAGAGATGAGGATCCCTTTAAATCCAGATGCAAGACGAATCAAATAGAGACCTTACAGATTGAACCCTAAATATAAGGAGAAAGTGAAGATTGAGCTTGAAATAATGCTAGAAGCAGGGATTATAGAACCTGTCAACGAATCAGAATGGATTAGCCCTATGGTGGTACAAGACAAGAAAAAATGAGAGATCGGGATATGCGTAGATCTCAGGAAGATGAATGGTGCATGTTTGCATGATCCCTTCCCTACACCATTCACTGACGAAGTGTTAGATAATGTGGGAGGCCGGGAGGTATATTCTTTTACAGATGGATTTTCAGGATACCATCAGATCCAGATTGCCAAGGAAGATCACTATAAGACCACATTTGCAACAGAATGGGGATCCTACCAATATACAGTGATGCCATTTGGATTGAAGAATGCCCCGGCCATCTTTTCTAGGGTGGTGGTCGAAGCATTCAAGGAATTTTTGCATAAATTTCTAGAAGCCTATTTTGATGATTGGACTGTTTTTAGTTTATTGAAAAATCATATTGAATGTCTAAGGATAATGTTGGATAAATGCAGGCAGTGTCAAATTTCCTTGAACCTGAAGAAATGCATTTTCTTTTCACCATTTGGAGTATTGTTAGGTCATATTGTATGCAAGCAAGGGTTGTTGGTAGATCCATCTAAAATTGCCATTATAGTTGATCTACCCCCTCCGACTTCAGTCAAACAATTGCACATTGCGTTGGGACATACTGGATATTATAGGAAGTTCATTAAGGGATATGCCCAGATTATAGCACCCATGGAGAATCTTTTGAAGAAAGACTGTCAATTTCACTGGACCGAAGAATGCCAACAGAGCTTCGACACAATGAAACAGAAAATGGTCATTACGCCTATTCTGGTTTTTCCAGATTGGAGTAAGGTGTTTCATATGCATGTCAATACATCTTCCATTGCATTGGGAGTTGTGTTAGAACAACCAGGTGAAGGAGATATCGACCATCTGTTATCCTTTGCCAACAGGAAGCTATCAACTACAGAGATTAATTACACCACTACTGAGAGAGAAGGGTTAGCCATGGTGTATGCACTGCAGAAATTTTGCCACTACTTGTTGGGAGGGCACTTTAAAATGTTTATTGATCACTCTGCGTTGAAATACCTAGTCAACAAGCCAGTGTTGGGGGGAAGAATATGCATATGCCTTCCTCTATTTTAGGAATATGACTTTGAGATCATAGTTAAGCCAGGAAGAATGAACAAAGGTCCTGACCACTTGTCAAGGTTGGAACATGGCGAAGAGCCGATCAGTTTGGAGGATGCACTGTTGAATGCACAGTTACTGGCCATTAGAAATATTGATGACCACTTCGCACAGATAGTCCAGTTCCTGTCCACAGGAATGGAACCTAGCGAATATACAATTCCTGAGAAGAAACATCTCGTAGTGCATGCTGCAGACTTTTCACTTATAGATGGACATCTATATAAGATGGGACCTGATGAGATATTGAGAAGGTGTGTTATGGAGGCAGAGTGACCACTGATCCTCGCAGAATCTCATGAAGGCATCGCAGGAGAAAATTACACAAGGAAAGAAACTGTGCAGAAGGTTCTTAGAGCTGGCCTTTGGTGGCCTACCTTACGCAGAGATGCTAAAGACTATTACAGAGGCTGCGATGTATGCCAAAGAGTTGGGAAACCATACAGAATAGATGAAATTCCATTAGCACCACAGATGACCCTACAAGCATTTGAGAAATGGACCATTGACTTCATGGGACCTATAAACCTGCCAAGAAAGTGCATAGGAGCAAGGTACATAATTACAACAATAGAGTACTTGACCATATGGGCCGAAGCAAGAGAATTTAAGGAATGTAGTGCAACTACAGCTGTGCGCTTCATATTCGATGACATCATAACTAGGTTTGGATGCCCAAAGATCCTTATGAGTGATCAAGGTACACATTTCATAAATAAGACTATTGAAGCCTTGACTGAGGAGTTTGCAGTCCATCACCAGAAGAGCACACCGTACCATCCACAAGCAAATGGGATAGTTGAAGCATTCAACAAAATTTTGGAGACAACACTAACCAAGATTTGCAGTGTGAACAGGGATGACTGGGATTTAAGAGTACCAATATTATTGTGGGCCTATAGAACTACTTGCAAGAAGCCGACAATGCATACCCCTTCTAAGTTGGTGTATGGTCTTGAAGTCGTTGTCCCAATGGAATATTTAGTACCAAGCTTAAGAATTGTTTCTTTTACAGATATGGATGACACTAGTGTTTTTCGAGAGAGGCTTGCGCAGTTGATCGAACTCGAAGAAGATAGATTTATTGCAGGCTTCCATCAGCGGGTACAAAAGGAAAGAGAAAAGGCCTATCATGACAGGCACATCAAGAAGAAGGAATTTAAACAAGGCGATCTAGTATTGGTATATGACAGTAACTTCATAAAACATCCTGGGAAGTTTAGAACGCATTGTCTTGGGCCATGTGAGGGTGACTATGTTATAGAGGGAGGATCTGCGCAATTGAAGACTCTCAATGGAGAATGGAAGGAATGATTAGTGAACGGGAGCCGGCTCAAATTGTATCATGATAACCAACTACCCCGCAACTCTAAGTAAACGCAAGAGGAAAAGGGTCTAGGTACCAGGTGCAGTTGAAACTGGGTACCAGACACAGAAAAGACAGTCTGCACAATGAAAGAGAAAAGGCATTAAGAAGAAAGCAAAGGCTGCCCTGCACAGTCTAAATTCGAAGTAAAACAGGAAGTTGAGATATGAAGTGCCTCGGGATGAATCACAGGTGAGTGTTGGGGGCATGTTGGCCCTTGGTTATGGAAGTACGTGAAGATCAAGGAAGAAAAGGCAAAATGCGAACTTCGTGGAAGACACGGTGACTATTACTGGGTCAAAGTGAACAAAAGAGAAGAAAAGGCGGAGCGAAGTAAAAGGAAGAAATACGTTGGACAAGGAGATTAGGGATGAAAGATAAAGAAAGAAAGAAGGATCGTGGACAACTCAGAAATTAGAGAAAGCCACCGTTGGATTCTTTGGAGCACTGCGCGAGAAGGAAGGAAAGACAAGTTGGCGAAGCCCTGAAAATGTGGATCAAGTTGACCTAGGGTTTTAGACACCTAGGGTTTTGGTATCTAGGGTTTGGGACACCTAAGTTTCAGCCTAGGGATGTCAGTGAGCTATTGTAATGTATAAATATAAAGTTCAAGAGGACCTGGGTTGGGTTGTTGTTAATGTTATGATTCTTGTTGTTGTTGAGGGTGATTGAGTGAGTAATATCGAGTGAGAAAGAAGTGTTGAGTACGAGATCCTTATGTATTATAAGATCTTCAGTTGGGTGCGAATATCAAACCTGCAGTTGGGTGTGCAGGAAGGGGAGAGATAGTGAAGAGAAGAAGAAGATCTGCTAGCTAAGAGTGCAGACAAGAACTGTATGTTTCATCTTAATACATTATAAAGCACAGTTTTTTGGACGTAGCCCTAGAGAGAGGGTGAGCCACGTATATTTTATGTTGTGTGTGATTGATACTTTGTTCTTTGTCATCTGATATGTTGATATTTGGATTATTATGTTAGATCTACTAGATAGTTGCACAGAGTAGATCTGATTTGATAAGTGATATAGGTGCATGTTGTATTGTTCTACTGTTAGATCCACTTGATATTCCCTTTGGTTGTAGACACCTATGTCCTACAACCCCCCCATAGCTGCTTTGGATGAGACTTTGTATGCTTCGCATGTGTTGTCGAAAGGGCCGGTAGTTAGGGTTTTGTTGGTGCGTTGTTGTAGCGTTGAACCCTGGGTCTACCCCTGTGCCAACAACAACCATAGCTATAAAACAATAGCAACCTCACTATGAGACCTAGGTAACTATATTTATACGTTTCTGGCTCTTCATCCATTAAAATGCATTACCAAAACCCTAACCCTAATGTCATTAGGTCTTCCATGCATGTGTGCGTGCTACTTTTCCTTCCAGCTGTCACTTTCCTCATGCATGCCTTCTTTCCCAAAATCGCCTTTCTTTCTGCTTTGGCCTGCTTCCAACAAGAACCCATTACAATTTGGGATAAATATTCTTTGAGATTCTAAATCCCAACTATTTATAATCGTCCAGTTCCAAGAAATAAAATTGTTCTAAGTAGATAAGATGATTAGGAAGCTTGCAAGCAAATTAGAGAGCTTGAATAAAAATGGATCAAACTGTCTTCTTGTTAATACTATTGCTTAAGTTTTATGGTAATAAACCATGTTGAAATTAAAAGGGGAAACCTCACATGGTAATTTAAAACCATATTCCTCTAAACATGATTATAGTAGATATCAAATGGACATTACTAGATCTGAAGATGAACATAAGGAAAAATATTTTTAAAATTTGATTGGAAATTAATTTACCACCAAGTTCACATAAAAAATGAAGACACACGCAGTGAATAGATCTTAGCGCAGGATCAATGAGTGCAGTAGATAGGGTTTGGCCTTAGTTGCACATTGTTGGTCCTTTCTTGTCATCAATGGGTGCCTTGGACCCTTCTGTGCTACTAGTCATTTCCTTCTCTTTCTCCCCTGCATAATTTCCTCTTCCATCTATGGTGCTTCCACACTCTAGATCTCTTTCCATGGTGTTCATCCCATCTCATTCTATTGGAGCATCCATGGGGGCTTCCCACCCATCTAGCTCTCCTTCTCTTGCAGGCATTGCAACTCTTTCTTCAGGTAGCATGATCTTCATGTTGGCCATGCCCAGCCCCAATGGTGCCCCTACTATGGGCACTTCCAATGTATCTATCTCAAGTATCTACAGCTCCAACCATTCTCCCCCCTCTTGGTAATTTGTATGGGGTGAGATTCACTAATATTCTGAACTCTAGATGTAAATCTAGTCCCTCCCCTTTGGATCAATTTATGGTTAATGAAGCTCTAGCCTTATCAATTTCAATCGTGCAAGATGTTATTGATTAGGCGACATTCTATAGCACCAATGGACTTGTGTACTGTTTTAATGGCCTTTTGCCCCATTTTGGCGAATTTTCATGAATGTATATCAAGTTCTTAGAAGCTTGAAATAAAATAAGAGGCATTTATTTACCCATGCACAAAAGGTTTCTTCATCATTGAGTTTTATCTAGCAGAAGAAAGGGATCTAAT
Organism: Picea sitchensis; assembly: GCA_010110895.2. Taxonomy (NCBI): domain Eukaryota; kingdom Viridiplantae; phylum Streptophyta; class Pinopsida; order Pinales; family Pinaceae; genus Picea; species Picea sitchensis. The sequence continues at coordinate 1,679 of SNQJ01S0139000.1, read as the reverse complement.
TCTAAGCTCAGGACCTTCATTCTAGGGTAATTCAAGATTATGTATGAAACCTTGGACTCCTTCCTTTGATCCAATGATAGATACTCTCTCCTTGACTTTGATGTAGGTGTAGCTTTCGGATTTTCCCCTACATTCTTGGGTCTTAGCCTCTCTTCTAGCCATTGGAAAAACCCTCAGTGAGTTCTATTATAGAATTCTAGAAATAAAAAATCACAACACTATAACATATGCCCGAATATGTGTGGAAATGGATTTCAGCAAAGGGTTTTCAACATAGATAAATTTGGTGGCCAAGAACTATTCCTGGACACAAAAGATGGACTATGAAAATGTCACTTTCCGTTGCAGAGTTTGTTATGAAACATGTCATATTGCAACACAATGTCCAAAAGAATCAAAGAATGGTAGAGCTAGGAAGAGTCAACACAAATCTACAAGGTGGGATGGTGCAAAGGAAGAACATTAGTTGATCAACAAAGAAAATCTACCAGATTTGGATTCTCCCAAAAAGGAACCAAATTTGACTTTAGAGGAATCAAAACAGAAACCCTCTTAATATCTAGAGGAAGGTAGAGAATCCCCCTCAAAATAGGAATCTACATTGCCACTAGATAT
>SNQJ01S0138999.1:25281-36018 GCA_010110895.2 Picea sitchensis | reverse complement strand
ACAACGAATTATATTTCGGATTTCCATCAAGTAATAAATGTCATATATAATATATAGAAAGGAATAAAAAAAATTTGAAATTGAAGCTTACCTGGCATCCTTGTTGTCCTATCTTGGATAACCATATCATAGCCCAACATCCTGGATGCCATCCTATATATCTCATTCTGTCTACAAATCTCTGAGCGTTCAGCTGGAGTCAACACCATCCTATGAACACACTGGAGGAAACCATCAATGACCTCACCATCAAAATTAAATCCACAAGCATAGGCGAATGCAAGGTTGAGGTAGAGCCCTGTTGCATGAATGGGACGATGGAGAGTGTTATTCCATCGCTCATCAATCACACCCCATATCTGAGCTCTCTTGGTGAGTCCTATTAAAATTTCAGACCCCAACCCAATTTCAGTCTCGTTGATTTTTCAGCCAAAGTTAAATGCCCAAGCCCAATTTCAGCATATAAAAACTTAGCAGAAAATAAACTTCAAAACTGAAACATGAGGATTTTGAACATCGTTTTCAACGCAGAAATAAAATATCAGCAGTATGCAAAACTCAGAAAATTTATAGACAGAGATTTTTGGTCTAACTTTGACCCTGGAAAAACCCACAAGGGGAAAACCAGTGAGAGCGCTTTCAATGTAGAAATAAAATATCGCCAGTGATGCAAAACCTCGTAAAATTTATAGACGTGAGATTTTGGTCTAACTTTGACCCTGGAGAAACCCACAATGGGAAAACCAGTGCGAGAGGGCTTTTATTATTTATGGGCTTCCGAGAAATTCTTTTAATAAAGATATTCGCCTTCGTAAATTTACACAAACTTATCCTCGACATTCCCGTAGCTTTGCTCCTCGATTGAACTGTGAATCAGACAATTGTACGCAATAATTCCAACAATTAATAGCCAGACGGACCGCCTCAAATTTTTTGCCCAAAATTCTGCCAAGACTGAATGGAAAACCCAACAAGAAAATGCCTTGAAAAATGCGTAAGCAAGACCTTGAAAACATGCTAGAATCTTCGCGGTACCTCGGGATTGTGGCAGTCCGCATGTGACTATACCGGACTTTTCTCACCTGCAAAAGTGTGCCCAGCCCTTCCTTTGATTTCGTGGCCAATTAACAGCCGTGACGATGTTCTTTGAAAGCATGTCGATACCTCGTAAAACAACACACCTGTCCACCTGGATTTCGCGGCACATTTATTGGTCGTGACGACCTTCAAAAAATCAGACGGTGATGGCCCCGTTTTTCCCGTCACTGGAACTGTATACCTTTTGCCCCTCGGGATGCATAGTTTCCTTCAAGAACGCTACCTCTTCTCAAGCTCGACCTCTCTTTGCTCTCTCTTGCTCTCTCTCAACAAGAAATGAATGAACTACTCAAGAATGGGTGTGCCCCTTTGCCCTAATCGACCTCATGAGGAAGGTGAGGAGGGTTTCCTAATCTAACTGAGGATTAGATTACGGGTGGTCAGAAAATGGTGTCTCTTCACTTAATTTCACTTTAGTCATAAGTCACCTTTTAATTTTGCATCTCACAAAATTAAATGATCATTAGGACCCACATTAGGCACTTCTCCCCCTTAGGCACCTAGGAAGAGAAACACTTGCCTTGGTACTTTATTTTAATTAAAAACTCCTATCAAGTCCTTCCTCCCCTTTGTTCTCATATTATCGGTAGATAGCTTCCTTGGCCCATCCATGGTCTCATATTACAGCCCTATCGGCCGGGCTTCTCACCATCAACTAATTGAAGAACCTTTACCAAAGTTTCACTAATGGTACATACCTCCTCTAATCTAATCTAAAATCTCAAGTCATGTCCCTCATTAAGCTATTACATTGTCTATCTTGTTTGGTGCTATAGACACAAGCAACCCACCCATCAGAAAGAAACATTCTTTGTAAGTCCAACATACTATTGAGGAGCTTCATTTAAGAAATGAAGCTGGTGGCAAAACGTGTGATCATGGAACTCACCAACTCTCCTGCTCCTTTGTGAATTGTTTCATGAGTGAAAGAACATATGTGATTATATATATATTTTGTCACACCCAAGTCAATCAATGATTTGATCCAAGGAAGTTTTCCCATGTCCTCTAGCATCAAATCACGTAATGGGTGACACAAGGACTCAAGTACAAGGATGGATACCTCTCTGTAAGCATCCTCCCAACAACAACATAATTAGAAACATTGTCCATGATGACCTGGACAACATACTGCATGCCTATCTCTTGGATAAAGCCATCCAACAACTCACACATAATAATTGTGCATCTTTTGTATATGCACTTCATCAACACTTTTGATAAACATTGTACCCTTTGGGACAATTAACCAAGAAGTTTAGAATTGATCAGCCCTTCCCATCGGGCCCACCCATTCGACATCACGGTGCATCCTATGGTCTTCCATGTTTCCATGAGCTGAGATAATCTTTCTGTGCAATCGGCCTTTCCCCTTGAAGGAGACACCCTCTCAACTCCTGATAGAAGGTCCCCTATACCTTGGGCCAACAATTGCAGCAGCTCCAAACATGGAATGGTAGAAGGGGTTATTGGCAATGTTAAAAGGTATATCACTCCAAAGAAAACATTTGGCCACAAGCTTGTCGGCCTCCTCCGTCTCTTTTCTTTTAATCAATGACTGAATAGAAGGTTTCCCCCTAGGTTTTGACCTCAACAAAAAGTAAGATGAGGTTGATGAGGGGACTGCAGAAGTTGAGGGCCCTGTGGCTGAGGAGTGGGATTGTGGTACTGATCCCCCCTCAGAGGCACTTGTTCCAGTGTATCTATTTGCAGCGAAACGTTCAAGTTCTTTTTTGCGAGCCTCAGTCGCATCCCTCTTATTAGCCATATCAATGAGTGATTGGTTTGCAATACGCATAATTTCCGGGGTACTGTTTGGACAAACATCCACATCAAACCCAGGGATTTTGGCAAGGTGGTATTTCAAGCTGCTAATTCCTGCAAAAATCCTTTTACCGCAAGATTGCATGTCAATACTTGTCTATTGGGAAGTTGCACTAGTTCACCATACTCCCACATTGGATCCAATGCCTTCGGCATTTTGTTTAGATGAAAATATTAAACCTATGGCACAAAAAAAAACCAAAATAAACACACGATAATGCAAAGGTTAAATAATAAGAGCTAGATGAATTAGAATGATTGAATCTTCCATTCAAAAACAACAAGAACAGGGACATTGCAAACCCTAGCCTAACTCTAAAAATTTAAAAAACAAAGTTCAAATCTTTAAGTTCAAACTTCAAACAAATGAAAGAAAAATGCTTTTGATCATACCTGGAAATCTTGATCTCTCTGCTTGCGTTAATGGAAGCAAGATCCTTGGCTTTCTCCTCCTTGGATAGATGCATAATGGCTTTCCTCACACCTCTCTAGCTCTCTCACACTTCACAAATGAAACAATGAGCAAAAAAAGGCACCTGTGGCCTCTAAAACCCCCTCACGCGCACTTTATCCGCAAAAAAACCCAGCAGCCCGAAATATTCCATCGAGCCGCGACACATTGGGAAAATTTCGCGAGTTAATGAATGTGTCGCGACACATTCAAAGTGTCGGAAGTGTTGCGAAATATTCCAAGGAAAATGTCGGCCCAGTGAAAATGTCGGTGACATATTTGACATTTCTGAGATAACGACGATATATTCAACAGTGGTCTATATATTGTAGCATCAGCCAATTCTGACGAATTATCAACCAGGAGCTTCAACTTAGTTTCCATGGGTGTGTTCATGGATTTACATTCTAACATGTCAAATCTTTTCAGTATTTCAACTGCATACTTCCCTTGGTTAAGGAAGATCTTCTCTGGGCTCTGCCAAACTTCAAGACCTAAGAAATAATGCATTAGGTCTTTCATCTCAAACTTTGTAGCGAGCTTCTTCTTGCAATCTGTGATGAGTTTTTCTTCATCTAAATCATCTACATATAGTATTAACATCACTGGCTCATCATTCATAACTTTGAAGTAAAGGTTAGAATTAGCTTTACTCTTGGTAAAGCCCAAGCTCGTCAGGAAACTGTCAATTCTGCCATACCAAGCTCTAGGAGCTTGCTTCAATACATACAAAGCTTCCTTTAACCTGCAAACATGAGTCTTTCTATCTTCAATATTCAAATCTAGTTTCCACATCACATTGTACCATCCTGGTACACTTGCTTAAACTCCAACTTAATATGCACAATCATGTGCTAGCTCTATGTGCTTTTTGCAAAGCACTATCTGTCTCACTACCTGAGAGTATGTCCTCTACTCTCTCTACAACTGTTCCTCTGGAGCTGGGACTCTGCACCTGCAACTTCTCTGAAGCTGAGAATGGCTGCAGCTGCTGAACTCTGAGAGTAGTTCCTCTACTCTATTACAGCAACAACTTCATCTGAAATTGAGAGTGGCTCAATAACTGATACTGAAAATAACTCTTCTTCTTTCATGGAGGTAACTCTATCTACTATTGTAATCATGTCTCCATGGCCTGACTAATGTATTGCACCAACTGCCACTCAATTTTAAATATGGGGATTTCTCCCCCCTGCATCTCATACTTTATATGAATCATGGTTGTTCTGGTTGTCTTCAAATACAGGAACTATTTCTTCGATTACTGGAGTAAGTGTCTCATCATAGTCTTCTCCCTCTTGCTGGGAGAATCCTTTGGACACAATTCAGTCTTCGTACATCTTTTATACTATTATCTGCAACATGTTTGATCTATTATAGATCAATCTTGGAAGTCGACATTGACTTTCCTTCTAGTCTCACGGAAAAATCCATATCCCAGTCTTTTTGACTGGCTTCCTTCTTTGTTACTGAAACAAGGGAATCTTTCGAGGAGATTTCATATCTCCTAGAAGTCTTTGAAGCTACGATCTAGTCTTCTCATGGCATCTATCTCCCAATCCTGGAAGATGTCTCTTCATCTGATCCTTTCTGAGATCAGGATTACTCTGAATCTTGATTTCTTCTGAGTTTACAAGGACTTCATCATCTCTACAGGATATACTTGGTGTTGAATACCAAGTATAAATATGAAAAGATGAGTCAGACTTCAAAAGAATTTTGCTTCCTGTCAAGGTGGCTTCCTTATCCTTTGAACAAATCTACTGTGAGTTCTTGTTCTAATGTTTGGTCATATTTGGAGCCTTCTGCTCCTTACAATCAATCTCCATATGAGATACCCTGGATCTCAAAAGATAGCTTATTCTTCATCTTCTTTGGTACATGAATGCATATGGTCATGTACATAGTTTGCTTCATGTCTCATCTAATTTTTCGCCTTCTGCAACCTTCACTATAGCTTCATCAGGGTTATCACCTGTGACCTGCCCGGAACAATATCAACAACAAACAAAAATAATACTCTTTATAATAATAAAACAACAGTGAGAACAATCATCACAGTAGCTCCTTTAGAGCTATTACTTGTGACCTACCTGAAACAAAGATGAAAAGTAAGAAATACAATACGAAATGAGATCAACACTCTTCTAGTGTTGTGATTAAACGTTCCTCCATGGTAACTTGGAACCAACACAAGAGGTTTCTCCCGGAGGAGATGTTAGTTGTATTTGGTAAATGATTACAATAAGCATCTATCTCAATGTGCTCACATGCTACCAAGTATAATACTTTTCAAAGACTGCTACCTCAACTATAGTGTTTACTGCAACTTTGAATCTTATCAACTTAATCAATCAAACCTGGAACCTGGAGTCTTGTCCTTAAGAATGAGTGTTTCTTTTCTTCCAAGTCTCCTTCACTCAAGATGACAAGTGCTTTCTTCAACCTGTCTTCTGTACTAAGACAATATGCTATCTTGATAGAAATCTAAGTTAGAGAATAAACTCTAATCTCAATCTAATACCTTGTCTTTAATTTGACCAGGGGTTAGTATGATGTTCATAACTTCAACATACAACCTAGATGTCAAGATAATGTCATAATGAATAGATGCATATAAAATGATCAAACCTGAGGTGCATTATTCCTCTGAATGTGCTGGATCTGAGATCCTTCTGGATCTATGACAAAAGATCCCTTCTCCTGCAAGTACCCTTTAGAATAATAATGCATTTTAAACACATGTAAGTACATACCTCTGAGAGTATCTTGCTAGGGTAAGGTGCACTAGGACAATAACACAACAGTCCCAACACTTCACAAAAAATTTCACTGCAATTGGTACTGCAAATGCAACATCAACTTAGGGTTTTATGAGGAAACCCTAATTTTTCAACTTTCAAATTTTGGAATTCCGATCTAGGGAGTAGATGTGTTGGGCTGAGGTGAGTAGGCTAGAGCAGTCTGATTTCAAAAATTTCAAGTTTTACCTCTTAAAACTTGACTTGCGCCATTCTGGACTGGTACTTCTGGTACTGCTGGTTTCTTGGTTTTCTAGTACCAGTCAAAAACTAGGGTTTCACTTTTCGGAGGTTCTAGCCACTGAAAAGGTGTGCTCAAGGTGCCAATGAATTCGCTAGGCTAGGGTGCACTTCCTTAGATGGTTTTTAGGCTAAAATTCCCTTCCAACAAAAGCCCTAATTTTCTTGTACGACAACAGTGACATTTTTGGTTACCCAGTGAAAGGTGCTCTATCCAGTCTTGCTCTAATTCCATGTTAAATTTAGAGTTGCTATTAAGTTCTTTTCAATTTACTAGATAATAATAGCATAAGCAGGATCACTAAAAGAAACACAATCACAAGGTACACATCATTTATCCTGGGAAACCCTCATGGGGGAGAAAACCCAACGAAAACTTCCTTAATATAGATTGTCGATACAATGCCAAGATAATAAACCAAACACTAGAGAATATCCAACACTGAGCAATGTGCCTCTCTCTCTTCTTCTTCTTCCAGGAACTGCAACTTCCTTCAAACTTGTGCACTAGATGAGTGACTTGAGTGAGTGTAAGAATGAGGCATCATCCTCTCTTATTTATACTAGCTGCTAGGCGCTAGGGTTGTGTCTCTTCACCAAGCTGGGCCGACTTCTTCAATTAGTGGCTAAAACCACTTTAATTAGCCTTAGGGGCGAACTTCTCAATTAGCATCATTTAATTAGGGTTTGGCCAATCCACAAAAGGGGATTGATCTATTTAATAATAACTCAATAATAAGTAGAATATACTTTGTAGTTACAATATTTCAACAAGTAGGTCCATTGAATCTTTACCAACCCTATGGCTTTGTTCCTGAGCACTTTGAACTTCCGGTCCAGGATGTGTACTGGTTCCACCCGAAAATCCCCTTCATGCTCCACCTGGATCACATTCCAATCAATTATGTGGTTAGGATCAGGTACATACTTCTTTAATAATGATACATGAAATATATTATGCACTCTTATGGATGCAGACAATGCTAGCATGTATGCCACTGACCCTATTTTTTCTAATATTTCAAAAGGTTCACAATATCTCGCTGCCAACTTTGGGCAACTTCCTAATCTTATCGAACTTCTTGTTGCCTTTACTTTTAAGAACACATGTTTTTCCTCTTTAAAATCTATGAAAACTTTGTCCTTGTCTGCATAAATTTTCTACATATCCTGGGCAACTTTTAAATTCTGCTTTATTTTTTCCATCTGCTCTTCCATTTCTTTTAATAAATCTTGCCCAACAACTGCTTTGTCTGTTGGATTATCCCAACTCACGGAGTGTTACATTTTCTACCATACAATGCTTCAAATGGACTCATTTTCAATGAGGCCTAATACCCATTATTGTAGGAAAATTCAACTAAATGAAGATAATCTTCTCTCTTTGATGGTTGATCCATCACATATATTCTAAGCGTTTCCTTAATTATCCTGCTAGTCCTTTATGTTTTCCCATCTGACTCTGGATGATACGTTGTACCGAGATTTAGATTCCTCCCCAAGCCTTTGAAAAAACCTTTACAAAAATTCGAAGTAAACTTTGGATCTTTATCTGAAACTATTGTCTTAGGTACTCAATGTAACCTAGCAACTTCCTTCATATAAATTTATGCGATATTCGCTGCCTTATGTGTAGTCTTTACTGGAATAAAATGTGTTGCTTTAGTTAATTTATCCACCACCACCATGATGGAATCATGCTGCTTCACTGTTCTGGGCAGCTTAATAATAAAATTGACTATGACTACTTCCCACTTCCATTCAGGAATGAACAATGGCTGTAGCAAACCTGTTGGGTGTCTATGTTCTATCTTCACTTTTTGGCATTCTAGACATCTGGCTATGTAATTAGCCACTTCTTTCTTCATTCCCGACCAAAAGTACTGACTTCTTACTGCTAAATTGTTTTCAGATATCCTGGGTGCCCGACATATGGCACATTGTGCATTTCCTTCAAAACTGCATTTTCAGCTCATTGGAATTCAACACGTATCTTTTTCCATTGTACATGAGAATTCCATCTTCTTTCAACTCAGAAAATAATTTTCTGCTGAAAATTATTTTGTTGTAATGTTTATTTTATTTTCACATATTGCTGATCTGAATTTGCCGCTGCAATAATTTGATATTTCAGATCTGTCCTATATTTGCTGATGGTTGCAATATGCACTTCATGAGCTCTCCTGCTGAGTGCATCAACTACTTGATTTTCTTTGCCTTTTATATGCTTAATTTCAAAGTCATATTCACTCAGAAATTCCAACCATCTAGTTTGTCTGGCATTTAGTGTTGGCTGTCCAAACAAATGTTTCAGACCACAATGGTCTGTTCTTAACTCGAATTTCTTACCCATAAGGTAATGCCTTCACATTTTCAATGCATGTACAATCACTGCTAACTCCAAGTCATGTGTAGCATAATTCCTCTCATGCTCTTTTAATTTTCTGGACTCATAGCATACCACATGGTGCCTTTGATTGAGAACTCCACCGAGTCCTTCCTTGCATGCATCGGTGCACACAACAAAATCTTCGTTTGGATCTGCAATCTTCAAGATTGGTGCACTTGTCAATATTTTCTTTAGCTGTCGAAAACTCTCTTCACACTTGGAAGTCCATTCAAATTTCACTCTCTTCTTTTGCCAAAAAGTGATTGGACTTGCAATTCTTGAGAACCCTTTTATGAATCTTCAGTAATAACCGGAAAGACCCATGAATGATTTGACCTCTGTCACATTCTTTGGCATTGACCATCCTCTAATGGCCTCTATCTTCTTAGGATCAACTTCTATCCCTGCTGCTGAAATTGTATGCCCCAAGTAGTGAATCTTCTTTTGGTAAAAGATGCACTTACTTCGCTTAGCATACAATTTGTGCTCTCTTAAAACTTACAACACCATTCTTAAATGTTGTTCATGTTCTTATTCTAATTTAAAATAGACGAGAATATCATCTAAGAACAAAATCACAAATTTGTTCAGGTACTCCTTGAACACTCCATTCATCAAACACATAAAAACTCCTAGGGTATTTGATAGCCCAAATGACACTACTGTGAATTCATAATTTCCATATCTTGTTCTGAATGTTGTCTTGCTGATGTCTTCTTCCTTTATCCTTACTTGATGATAGCCTGATCTCAAGTCAATCTTCGAAAAGATTCTTGCACCTTTCAGCTGGTCAAACAAATGATCAATTCTTGGCAAAGGATACTTATTCTTTATGGTAACCTTATTAAGTTGTCTGGAATCAATACACAGCCTTAAGGTTCCATCCTTCTTCTTCACAAAAAGAACCAAGGCTCCCCGAGGCGATGCACTTGGGCGTATATACCCCTTCTTCAAAATTTCTTCAAGCTGCATCTGCAACTCTTTTAGCTACGGTGTACCCATTCTATAAGGTGTCTTAGACATTGGGACAACTCCTGGCACCAAATCAATAGAGAAATCAATGTCTCTTTTTGGTGGCAATCCTGTAATTTCTCTAAAAACATCTTCTAAATCCCTCAAAACCGGATGGTCTTCAATGCTTGCCACTTTGCCTTGGGATGCCTCCTTCATATGGGCTGCAAACATCTGACATCCTTTCCTAAAGCTCTTCTTCAACTGCATAGCTGAAATCTCTCTAATAGTTATAGCTCTTGGAATGCCTTGAATCTTTCCTTGCTGCCGTTGTGGTTTCCTCCAAGGTTTTGGGGTTGTCATATTGACTCTTTGTTGATATTATGGTAGTTGTGGGAGGTATTTACCTCCACGTGTAAACCCGACAAGGATAGAATACTCCGGGAAGCAAGAAAAAACGCTAATGAGTTGGCTAATAACCCTATAAGACTTGTCGGCTCAAGAAGATAATTTATATTAGGTTATTAGCCTCCAAGAGAAGAAGTCGGCCAAAAATAATAATATATACTAAACAAACATATACCCAGAATGAGAAGTCGGCCGAGGCAGTTAGCTAGAATTAGTATAAATACAGGAGGCCAGTTCTCATTTTGGTAGGCAGTCTCAGAATTGCAGTGCTCAGTCTTGTGCACACTGCAGTGCCCAGTCTTGTGCGCAGGTTTGAGGAGAGCTTCCATTGCAGCTGCTACAGCTAGTAGATCACGTTTGGCTTGGACTATCTCTTGGCTAGGGTTTGGACTATCTGATTAGCTCTTGTTGATGTGCTATCCTTGGGGAAGGTGCGCTACCCTTTGTATGGCTATCTAGCCTAGGGTTTGCGTCTAGAATGATTCTTTGTCAAGGTTAAGGTGCTCGGAGGGTGGCTTCGGCCTATGGTTGGGTGACAAGGGTATTGTCAATGGTAAAACGAGCACACATCCTTC
>SNQJ01S0138999.1:0-12214 GCA_010110895.2 Picea sitchensis | reverse complement strand
TCCATATGATTATTGTTATGCCAAGTTTGATATGATTTGCTCACTGTATTAGCTCATCTTTTGTTTTCCAAGGAGGCTTTCACATTCCTATGGCCTTGTTTAGCATTGTAGTCTTTTAGCACAATTCATTATATTGGAAAGTTGATTAGTGCGTGGGAATATGGTGATCTACAATTAGCAACAACTCAATGTTAAGCCCAGAATGGCTTATCACTAAGCTTACACCACTATTGCAGTATTGCAGCCCAAAGGTTGTGCAAAATATGTCACCTTTGTCATGGAGATGAGGACTCATGATGTGTTCCTTGAACGCATGGATGTTGTTGGGTTGTGTGTGTGGGTGAGGCAATGGAGAATGCAAAACCGATTTATACCCCCTAAATAATTGGTAATGTTACACTTCATATTGTATGAGGTTCCACGTTATGAATGTCATCACATTTATGTAGATTAGCTTCTTGTTCCTTGGAATTGTTGGGTCGACTTGGGAGGATTCATCTCTATGGAGCCCCCTCTCTTCATGGCATTATATCATTTAAAGGAGATCTTTTGTTAGGGGAGTCTCACTTCTTGGTTGGATGATGGTGTTTGTTGCTTGATGGTCTTTTCACATGTGCTTGGCTTGTTGATCACCCACAATTGCATAGTTGATGGATGTGGAACATACTATCTTATTATGGTAGTTTGATATATATGCTTAATTTTGGATATGGATGATGGTTCTAGTTCCCGAGGCTAGATGATAATGGTTAAGAGATATATGTTTCTTCATGATTGTTGAAGTTTTCTAGTGACTTTTGCATGATGATGTGGTATTACATGATGCCACTTGGAGGGGGTGTTCTACATAGCCCTTATATGTTGGATGTATGATGGGGGACACTTGATGATTGGATGGGATTAGTATTTCTTTGTCATTTTCTCTTGTGATGTCGCTATGGTGGGATAATTCATGTTGCCTTTATGAGATTTTACTAGGTGATCTAACATTATAATGTCTCATTTGATAGACATCACTTGGGAGGAATGTGTTTCATGATGTTGGTACCCTCATTGATATGTTATTCCTAAGTTTGACTTAGAAATGGGGTATTACATTATGATTTGATGGTGATATAACCCTTTTCCTAAGGTTCGATGGTGATTTTGATGTAACAATCCCTCGGTGGTGGTGCACTTTAAGTTGGACATTATGTTTTGTTGTTATCAAGGAAGGGTTTTGCTAGGGAGGACATCTTTTATTTACATGGTACAACACTTTATTAAAGTGCACCCCTCATTGACAGACATGTTCATGGTGATTTAATTTGTTGGTGACTAATTGGGAGGACTATGGTTATACTTGAGCATCAACCTTTGTGCACACATATTGAGGTTGATTTAATTGTTCAATGGTTAAATTAATCTAATTTGTCCAAATAAAGGTTAATAAGTTGAACACCCTATTTTATATGCTCCCTTTTCAGACTTAGTTGAATCTTTTTGGTGGTGCATCCCCATTCTTAGGCACAATTTTCAAGGCATGCAATATAATATTTGTTTTCTAGAGAGGTTGACACACTTATCTAGGGCACACTCTCTTGGGTTGGTTGGACACTTTTATGACATTGCATATGGAGGAGTTTTTATTGATGAGTTCTAACCACCTTGGCACATTCTCCTAGGGTGCACTTTACAAGGAGAATATTTTATGATTTGTTGGGTGGTTGAGGTAGTTACATGGCATAGTTTTTTAGGGCACACCTCTCCTAGGTGCTCTCATCTTTATTGCATGGATATTTCAGCTACACTTGACATCTTTTGACTTTCAATGGAGAGTGGTCTCACCTCTTTGACTTGACATATATATTATTTTCTTTGAGGTGGTTATGGAAGTTGTTATTGGGAGGTGTGTGGCACATGAGGTGTAAAGTTTGGGTGAAACCTGCATAAAGAATCTAGCTAGTAGTAATTCACACAACTTGCAAAAGAAATAGAGAAAGAGAGAAGAGATGGAGAAAAAATAAAGAATTGTATTAACTGAATGTAAGAATGGAATAATACACATGATATACTTTACATGGTTGAACTAATGCACCATAGTAGTGATCTAGAGAGATGTGAACACCCACTAACACGCTTTGGAGTGAATTGCCACTTAGTCCTAGTTAACTGACCATGCAATTATCATTTAATTGGCTAATCATGCAAGTGGAGTGGAGAGAAACTTTTGCTTGCACATGTTTAGCACTCTCCTAGCCTCATGCATGTGATATATACCCTCTCGAAGAGGATATTGATGTATGTAATTGTTGATGATAAAACTGAGGTTTCCATGCATGACTCTACTCCACTACTTTGTTTGAAGTGTAACTGAGTCAAGATTGAAGAGAAGGTGGCGCTCTATTTCAGTGGGGAATATTCTTAGGGGAGAATATTCTCATCTAAGGGTGGTGTGCTTATCATAGACTAGTAAATTTAGGAAAAAAAAATACTAGGTGGGTGTGTAATATCTCCAACACCCCCCCTGAACACTACTAGGGAGTAAATGAAGAATGCGTCTCAACAATAAGTCATGTTAGGTACCCATTTTACAATGCATCTAATCAATGAACATTGGAAAAAAAAGAGGAAAGAGGAAAAACCTCATGGGAAAATCCCCTCGTCAAAGTACAATGCCGAAAAAGAAAGACAACTACTAGGCAGCTGTGTCCTTCACTCCAAGACGGTCACACTGAAAGTGGAACTTCTGCTTAGTGAAAGTCTTCGTGATGATGCCGACAATCTATTTAGATGATGGATAGTACTACAAGTCAATGATCTTGTCATGAACCAACTCTTTGATGTAATGCATATGGATCGCGATGTGTTTTGTCTTCTATCGTTGCACTTGGTCTCTACAAAACTTCAGTGCTTTGGTTGTCACAGATGACAATCAGATGATGGAACTGGATACCAAGCTCTATGAGGAAGTTCTGTAGCAAAAGTGCCTGAATGGTGATGTTGACCTCTCTTGTGTACTCGACTTCTGCTAGTGATAAAGCAATCACAAATTTCTTTTTACTCGATCGATAAATGGGGTCAGATCCCAAACTAAGCACATATCTGGGAGTGGACTTGCGATGTATGCTATCGCCAATTGTTGCATATGAGATATTTGGACGAGAGTGACCGAGGTAAAGAAGGATCCCTACTAGCTGCCTGTACTTGATGTTGTCCACCAATGGTGTATCCCCTCCATCCTCAAGCCTTACCCCAGACAAGAAGGGTGTGGTTGCAAACTTGCAGTTGGTCATGTGGAATCTAACCAAAAGTTCCCTGACATACTTAGTTCGAGACAACTTGATGCGTGAAGCATCCTGGTTGATTTCAAGACCAAGGAAAAAGTGAAGTGGACCCATGTGGGTCATAGCGAACTTGTCATGCAAAATGTTTTTGACCGCAACAATTGCTGAGGTTGAACTACCTTTGATCAAGATGTCATCTACATATAGAACTAAGATCAATAGAGAGTTAGAAGTCCTCAACATGTAAACATTGGGAATTGTTTTACATCTAGTGAAAGAGTGGGAAAGCAACAAAAATCCATTTTAGCATACCATTCTCTAGGAGCCTGCTTGAGGCCATAGAGTGAATTTTTTCAGTCGACATACTAGAGATGAGTTCTATATGTATCCCTGAGGTTGCTCCATGTATATTTCTTTTGAGATATCCCCATGAAGAAAGACATTCTTCATGTCCATCTGGTGAACTTACCACCCTTTGGCTGCTGCAATGACGAGGGCCAACCAAATGGAGTCCATCTTTGCTACTGGTGCAAAGGTCTCATCATAATTAATCCCATGGACTTGCTGAAATCCTTTGGGAACCAATATTTCCTTGTACCTACTCACCTATCTGTTTGTTTCCTTCTTGGTCCTATAGACCCATTTACATCTGACAAGCTTCTGATTTGCTGGAAGTGAACCCAAATCCCAAGTTTGGTTCTCAATGAGGGAGTTATACTCCTTAGTCATAGATGCTTCCCAGAAGAGATTCTCTTCAACTTTTGCATAGGTATGAGGGTCTAAAGTTGGAACCATGTAGCAATGCATGTGCATCACTGGTTCTGTAGTTGTAAGTGCATGTGGTGGCTCCTCAAACTGGGATTTCATCCTTGGATCACCCACAAGGTCACTTGTTGCATGTAGAGTGGATTGAGCCCATTTGGGCATCTGATGTGGATCATCATCTACATGCTCATCATCTTCTGAATCTAATTCGGAAATCAAAGTTGAAATTTGATCCAAATGGGAAGATGCATCATCTCGAATGTCTGGTACAAGAGGAGGTGTGGAAGTCTCTACATGTGACTCTTGAGATGCATGCATGGGACTTTCCTCAAACTAGACACTCCTCTCAATGATGAGCTTGTCCGTTGAGGGATCTATCAACCTATAGCCCTTCACACCTTTGGAATATCCAACAAAGATGCATGTTGTGCTTTGAGGATTTAATGCCTTACTCTTTTTGGAGGGTATGAGAGCTCATGCACATGATTCAAAGATTCAAAAGTGGGTGACTTCTGATTTGATGCCACTCCAGGCCTCAAAAAGTGTCCTGTCCTGTCCTTCACATATTTGTGAAGAGAACTGTTCTGTATGTAATTGTCACAATTAAGAGTTTCAACCCAAAGCTTGGATGGAAGGGACCTTGCATGCAACATGGAACTAGCCATCTCTTTGAGATACCAATTCTTCCTCTTAGCTACCTCGTTCTGCTGCAAAGTGTATGGAACTATGTGCTGTAATTGTATACATGTCTCATTACATAGATGTTGTACATCCTTGTTTTCATACCGTGCCCCCATTATCTGTGCGAAGGCTTTTGATCTTCTTTCCAGAGTGTCTCTGCATGCACTTTGAAATTTTTGAGATTCTCAAAAACTTCGAAGTTCTACCTGAGAAAATATACCCATCATCAACGAATGTCATCACGTACCTCGCCTTGCTGATGGAAGGATTAGGAAAATGACCCATGATGTCACTATGGACAAGCTCCAAGGGAGAGGAGACCCTCCAAGCTTTCCCTTTCTCAAATTTCTCTTGAGAATGTTTGCCAAGAACACATCCTTGACAAACTCCTTTAGAAAAATGTATATCGGGCAAGCCTTTGACCATTCCCTATTTGCTGAGTTGTTGCATGTACCTGAAATTTAGATGACTAAATCTCTCATGCTAGAGTATACTATCATCATTTTCATGTGTTAGTAGTAATGTAGAATCAGATTTAGCAATAAACTTAGAAAATGTTTACAATCGAGATTGGTGATTTACCTCACCACCAACAATATTGGAGTTGTCATGCATGTCATATATGGTTACAGAAACTAGTGTGAATTCCACGATTTTTCCCGTACCTATATGTGTTATCTGATAAATAGAGAGTAGATTCACATAGAGTTTCGGAACATGAAAGACATTCTTGAAACTTCCAAGTTGGAGATCTACTTTCGCTTGTCCTGTGACCTTCATTGGAGTATTATCACCCATGAGAATGGGAGGACTTGTGCATGAAGTGAAAGATGATAAAACATCTTATGTGGCTGCCATGTGATGGGATGCCCCTGAATCTAGGATCTATACATTGGGAGAAGAATGAATAAAAATCAAAGCATAAGAATTATCTCTGTTTTGTGGCGCTTTGTCTCTCAACTTCTTCTTGGCATTCTCAAGAATGCAGTCCTCGAGGTTGTTCTGTTGAGTGCTTGTGCCATGAGATCTATAGGCTTCGTCATGCATGCTGATTCAGGATGGTAGTTGCGATTGAAGTAATTGCACTTCGTTTTCCCTTGCTTTCCCTTTCCACCTATGGATTCAGAGGATTCATCAAAGGGTTTGGAATTACCTTCCTTTCTTTTCTCATGATGCACCTTTTCGTTTTCGTTTTGTTTGGACTTAGGATTGGATTTGCTGCTCTCATGCACTACAAGTACATGTGCTTTGGAGCTCTTGATAGCTCCCATTTTGATGAGCTTGTCTTGCTCATGCGTTAGGGACTCAATGAAAAGATCTAGAGAGGGCATTTTCTAGGCTGCTCCCGATGTAATCCTCACTGTATGGAATATGGAGACAAAGACTGCATACTTGAGACCCAATTTTGACAAGATGGAAAGAATCATTTATTTTTCTTGCGTAGATTTGACATCAATACCGCATCCTTTTAGCTGTAGAAGCAGGGATTTGAACTTCATGAATAATTCTTGGATATTCTCAAAACTGCTTGGATCTAAAGATTTCAACTCAATCTCAAGCATGTGGCCTCTCATCTTGTCCTATTTTCTAAATAGACCTTCCAGAGTGGTCCAAATCTCGTTTGGAGTAGAACAAGATTCAACATGAAACAATAGCTCGGGAGAAATTGACATGCAAATGAGACTGAATGCCTCATCCACGCGGTTGAAGTATTTGGATGTTCGATTGCTAATGTGGGTTTGGTCTCTCTAGCCATGGTCTAACTGAAGTGTAACTGAATCGAGACTGAAGAGAAGGTGGCACCCTATTTTAGTGGGGAATATTCTCAGGGGAGAATATTCTCATCTATGGGTGGTGTCCTCATCATAGGCTAGTAAACTTAGGAAAATAAATAACTAGGTGGGTGCGTAATATCTCCAACATGAGGATGGTCACACATGTGGCTTAACATGCTCTTGTACTTGGTCTCCTTTCTATTCTTGGAGATTATTCTTGGAGAGCGCATGTGTAAGGTTTCTTCTTACTATTTTTGGAATGCCTTGGAGGATGCACCTGTGGAGAGATGATCTACTTTCTATTTTGGGGTTTCGACCATATCTTTTCTTGTGGAGCACTCCATCCACCTGACATCTTGCACATTCATTGATGGAGTTGGTTACCTTAGAATTCACATAAGTGGAGTGGTTGCATGTGTGCACATTTTTGGAGGGTGCATTCCATGTGGATGCTTGGCATTTGACTTGGTTTGATTCCTATTTTTGGTGGGGTGTCCCCTTCATGGGCATTATTTGGTGCAAACTATTACTATTTTTGGATGAGGGAGAATTTCCTTGGAGAGACTATTTTCTGTATGTTGTAACATGGTCAACCATAGATTTGGGAGAGATCTAACTACTCCATTATTATAATATTTGTTTTACTTGTGGAGTTAGTAAGCAAATAATAATATTTTATTGTATGAGAGAAGGGACCCACTCTATAAAATAGGAGCTCTCTCTCCATTGTAATGATTGGGAATCGAGAAGCTCTCCCCTTTTGCTACATTATACATCATTTTGACATGCTTAATGGAAGATTGGAGGTATTATTCTATCATATGTGAGGCTTAATTATTTGCATGATTTTAATGTTGTTGGGTAATTGTAGGATTTTTTTGCAAAGAATGTGTTGTGAAGGCCTTGTAATGGAGTATCTACCATTTGGATAAGAGTAATGTATGGAGGTTCTCCTTCCTACTTCCTTTCACTGTTATATTTTTGCAAATATGAACTTTTCACCAACAAACAAAGTTATTGTAATTAATAATCATTGCAGGGAAACACTTTCATCAACTTGTTCAACAGTAGTACCAATAGGGCTCTCCAAGATTCATTTCTATAGTTATTTCCAGTACTATTAAGGTTGATTGTGGCATATTATTTGTAGTCATTTTCTCCTTAATTATTCATAAAACAACCCTCTTTAGATTTATCTTTCTTGACTCCATTTGCTCAAGATTTGGTAGGCACTAGTCTTGGCATTTCTACCCTCAATTCATTTCCAAAACCTCTCAATGATCCATTCTACTGCTGCTATACATTTTGTTAACGCTTACTCTTCAAAATCCATGTTATGCCTCCACTCCATAGCCTTAACAATATTATCTTTAGGGAATACCCCCTCGAGTTGGATAAGAGTCAACCGGAAATGTGAGGAAGAGCTATTGTCGTGACAATGGGTAGCCTTCCCGAGTGCACAAAACTAGCCCCTTGATGCTTAGGACTTTACATCATGTGAGGGTGCTAGATTTTGTTGTAACATTTTGACGCCATTGTTAGGGGATAAATTTCATTTCCCAAAAACTTTGAAGACTAAGATTCATGATATTTTGATAAGGGTGTTGTTTTGAAGACCTTCATCTCATCTTGGCGACTTCATGTTTGGTGGCTTGTTGATTTGGAAGTGAGGACAACAAACAAACACTTGAAGAACTCACCTTGGCAACTCCACATTTTATATTTTGGTACGAGGTACGATGATCATGTCAATTTTAGATTTTTCAGATTCAAATTAAAGAAGCATGGGTCCATATTGCAAGGAATTGGAAGGAAAATTGCTTGGTCTTTTATATTTCTCATGCATTCATTGATATCCACATGTTTGATTGTGAGTTATGGAAGAAACATGCTCAAAGATTCCATGGAAACATTAATGATTCTTTTTGTTGTTGTTGTTTCTTTTATGAATTTTATTGAAAAATGTATTTTTGTCCACAAAGATGTAATTATGAAAATGTTTGCACTTTCCATGAAAAGAGATGCAAGGGAATGGTATGATAGTCTCAACCCAAAGGAGATAATTTCAGTTGCATGTTTCCTCATAGTTTTTCAAGATTTTTGGATGGATGTAGAAGATCAAATTGAAGATTTAAATGATGCATTTCTTTGGGTTGAAATTTGAAAATACAAGAAAAGGTTGGATGATGTGATGCTTGCATATGAGAGAGACCCCTCAAGGCCTCTCTTGGATAAAACACAGTGCAAAAAAGAAGCATTGATTCTATTTCTTGAGTATGCCACAAAAAAATATGGAATGTTAGATCAAGATGAACTTGTGAGCGGTGTGCATCAGGTTATTGAAGATTCTATTGCAACTCCACATGAAGACAAGGGAAACCGAGAGAATGATGCTACCATTGCAGATTTTGGGAATCATGGACTACCACATAGGTTGATTTTTTTTGTACAGAAAATTCAAGTAGTATTTTCTAGCCATGTGTGACAATGCATATTGCAGTTTTTTTTTTAAAGTATATAAAGTATATTTTTGGATACAATTTTGTAGTTTTTTTCTAGCCATATATGTCTCCACTTTCCCATCATTTCATACATAAATTTTCAGTTGAAACATATATTTTGGGGGTTGTTTTTTGTGTAAGACAATATGCTTTTAAGATTGTTATATAGTGCAGAATTTTTCAGCCTTCTTTTATATGGAACAATTCCAAGATTTTTCAGTTTTTAGAGCATGTTAGTGATGGTGAAAGTGCAAAAAAATTCAGTTTCTTTCTTTTTCATATTTTAGTGAATGTGCATGCCATTTTTAAGTTGTAAATCATGTTTTTAGTGCTTGAAATTTTATGGGGTAGCAAGATGTTGAATGCGGATTTTATGAAAGTCATTTCTAGCCATGTATTTGGATAAAAATTTCATTTCCAAATCTAAAATTTCATCTCATACTACATCCTCATGTTTAGAAGAAAACATTTTCTTGTTGAAGCAGCTCACACCTTTAATTTTTAGAGGTGTGAATGATATTCTTATTGCATATCAATATTTGGAGAGACATTTAGAAAACATTTTTAGGTTGATGATGGGTTGCCATGTACCTTTTCCAAGCCATTTTCAGCTCTTTTTAATGTTGGATTGAGTTACAATGGGGTGGAACATGATACTCTTGCTCATATTTTTGTATTGGTTGTTATATTTGTAATCTAAATTTAGTTTGTAGCTATGCTGTAAATAATATTTCAGCATATATCCATGCAACTTTTGATGTAACCATGTGGTGGAACATGCTACTCTTGCTCATATTTTTGTATTGTTTGTTATCTTTGTAACATAAATTTAGTTTGTATCTACGTTGTAAAGAAGATTTCAGCATATATCCATGCAACCTTTGATGTAACCTTGTTTTGGATCATTACTAAACACAAGGGTAAGATCCATGGCATTGAATAGATGTTTGGATGGTTGCATTGACTATTTGACTTCACTTAGTCTTTTCTTTCATCCTAAGTTAGAGTAGGGCATGATGAATAAGCTCAACACATGTGAATATTATTCTACTTTCATCTATATTTTTGATATTTTTGCAGCAAAATTTTGAACTCTTGATGATGTATCTATTAATAAAATAAAATAAAATAATCAGTATGTGATATTTGTGGATGTTGATTTGTATCCATCCTGTCACATGGTTTTTCCTTATGTTTCTTCTTGATAGGTTCAACCATAGATTTCTAGGGTTCTCATGCATTCAAAGAATAATGCATGTTCCCAAGTTGGAGACTATTGTTATACCTCATATTGCATGAGGTTCCACCTTATGATTTTCATCACATTGATTGATATTTTCTTCTTGTTCATTGAAGATGTTAGACAGACTTGGGAGGATTCATCTTTATGGATGCCTCTCTCTTCATGGAATTATATCATTTGAAGGAGATATTTGGTTGTAGGAGTCTCACTTCTCCTTGGTTGAATGATGTTGTTTGTTTTTTGGTGGTCCTCTCACATGTGCTTTCCTTGTTGGTCATCCATTGATTGCATTGTTGACGGGTGTGCAACATACTATCTTATTATGGTGGTTTGGTATATATGATTAATCATGGATATGGAATATGGTTCTATCCTCCCAAGGGGTTAGGTGATAATGGTTATGGCATATTTGTTTCATGATTGTTGGATTTTCCTAGTGACTTTTGTATGATGATGTGGTATTACGTGGAGTCACTTGGAGGGGGTGTTCTACATGGTCCTCATATGTTAAATGTATGATGGGGATACGCTTGATGATTGGATGGGGTTAGCATTTATTTATTCCATTTTCTCTGATGATGTTTCTATGATGGGATCATTCATGTTGCCTTCGTGGGATTTTCCTAGGTGATCTAACCTTATAATGTCACATTTGTTGGACATCACCTAGGGATGAATATGTTTCATGATGCTCGTACCCTCATTGATATGTTATTTCCTAAGGAGTTAGAAAAGGGTATTACATTATGATTTGATGCTGATATAAACCTTTTCCTAAGGTCATGTGGTGATTTTGATGTAATAATGCCTTGGTAGTGGTGTACTTTAGGTTGGACTTCATGTTTTATTGTTATCATGGAGGGGCTTTGCTAGGGAGAAAATCACTTTATTAAAGTGCACCCCTCATTGGCACACATGTTCATGGTGATTTATTTTGTTGGTGACTAATTGGGATGAGAAGTATGGTTATATTTGAACATTAACCTTTGTGCACACATGTTGAGGTTCATTTAACTGTTCAATGGTTAAATTAATCTAATTTATCTAGAGAAAGGTTAATATCTCGAACACCCTATTTTATATTCTTTTTTTTTCACACTTGGAGTGGTTATTTAGAATCATTTGATGCTTTCTAGTGGTGCACCCCCTTTTTTGGGCATAATTTTGAAGGCATGATATATATTATTTGTTTCTTAGAGAAGTTGGCACAATTCTCTAGGGTGCACTCTCTTGTGTTGGCTGGACATTTTTGTGACATGGCAGATAGATAAGTTTTTATTGATGAGTTCTAACCACCTTGGCAAATTCTCCTAGGGTGCACTTCACATGGAGAATATTTATTATTTGTTGGGTGGTTGAGGTAGTTACATGACACAATTTTCTAGGGTGCACCTCTCCTAGGTGATCTCTCATCTTTATTGCATGGAAATTTTAGCTACACTTGGTATATTTGACCTTCATTCGAGAGCATCCTCACCTCTTTGACTTGGTATATATATTATTTTATTTTGGGTCATTATGGATGTTTTTATTCAGAGGCGTGTGACACATGAGGGGGTTCACATGTGTAGAATGGCATGCTATTGTATTTGGTCTCCTTTTTATCTTTGGAGATTATTCCTGGAGGGTGCACATGTGGAAGGTTTCTTCTTACAGTTCTTGGAATTTCTTGGAGGGTGCACTTGTGGAGAGATGATCTACTTGTTATTATGTGGTTTTGACAATATATTTTCTTGTGGAGTGCTCTGTCCACTTGGCATCTTGCACATTCATCCATGGAGTTGGTTACTTTATAAGAATTCACACATGTAGAGTGGTTGCATGCATGCATATTCTTGGAGGGAACATTCCATGTGGATGCTTTGCATTTGAGTTGGTTTGATGCCATTTTTGGTGGTGCATCCTCTTCATGAGAATTATTTGGTGCATACTAGTTCTATTTTTGGATGAGGATGGATTTCCTTGGAGAGGTTATTTTTCACA
>SNQJ01S0138998.1:25281-45328 GCA_010110895.2 Picea sitchensis | reverse complement strand
TTTTATGTTTTTAGGCAGGAAAACTTTTACTATTTAATTTATGAGACTCAAGCATCATGAATTAATAATATTGGCCATATTTCCTTATAACCTCAAAATGTTTTCATTATAACTCCAATAAAAATGAGAAACCCTTATAACTCATTTTGAAAAGAAAAACTTATAACTCCTTAAAAAAATAAGAAACCCTTATGCTTCCTTAAAAATGACTTTTAATATCTTTTTTTTTTGTTTGCTAGTTTGTCCGTGATCTGCGGGACTAGCCTGTGGCTTGAGAAACTGTGACTCAAGGGCATCTAAGCCATCAAAATCACCCAAGGATCGCACCCGGCCTGAGCCACACCAACCCTTAACATGGCTGGATTTTTTGTCCCCACAGGTTTCGAACTGGTGACTTAACATCACAGAGTGCCTTAACAACACACTCTATCACCGACTGTCCTACACCTCAGGGATGAATTTTTATATCTTCAAAAACAAGTGGTGGTACCTTTTTAAATGGTTGTGCTAGTTGTACATTAAAATTTAAATTTTCACCTGCCAAATTCATAGTCTCCATTTTTAGGAGATGTACTATTAGTCACCATACTCTGTGTCAGTTGCCCTCTGTACATGTTCGTACGACTTAATTGAGCCACTTTTTAATTTTGGTGTACTTTGTATGAATTAATCACTGTTAAGTTTTTTATGCTTAGCACATGCAGATGTAGTTTAATTTCAATTTAGCATGAACTTAACCATAAACAATGATTGCAACAACAATACAATAGTTGCAGTAAACAAAGATCATAAGAAGAATAACCATGCACAAAAGACACTAGAAATGTCTCGGGAAAACCATTCTCAACCAAGGGAAAAACCCAACAATCCTTTGCTATAATGCCAAGATAAGATCCATCATCCACCACCAAACCCTAGCACACAAGAGGGTGCTTCTATGACTGAGAAAACTAGTGCTAAGAAAAATGTGAATTGCAGTCCTCATAATTTCAGACCAAGCATTGAGTTAGTGTGAGAGATATGATCCACAATGGGGATTTATCTCTTATTTATACAAAAATTAACTCCATGAATAGACATGACACTTGGTACAATAGGGTTGACTTGTACAACTTAATAATATAATTAATAATTACACAATATTAATTATCTTTACATGGTGGGGCCGACTTGTACCCTTTACAACATAAATTAGGGTTTTACCAAAGTCACTCTTTGACAATATAGCAAGGGATTTCTCACATTCTATAGTGCTCAGCCACTAGGGACACGTCCAACTGTGTTCACCCACATGGACGTCACTCTCAATAGATCACTCAACTGAGTCCACAGGAGTACCATTTAGAGATCCATCTTAAGCTGACTCAACTAAGTCCATAGGAGTATAGTGCAGGAGACCATCTCAAGATGAATCAACTCAGTCTAGAGGAGTACAAGACAGGAGACCATCTCAAGTCATCTCAACTCAGTCCAAAGGAGTTGACAAGAGACTACACGTCATCACAACTCAGTCCAGAGTTTGACGCACACCCATCACATGGGAACACCCAACACATGAGCTCTCTCACAGATCATCTCAACTCAGTCCAAAGATGAACGACCTAGAGAATGTCACACGACGTTGAAATCATCAATAATCACAACTGCCAATGTATATATTTGTTGAACCACTACTATATGGATTTAATTGAGCTTCCGCAATATAGATTTGTTGAACCACTTCTGTATGGATTTCATTGAGTTGTCACCATACATATTTAATTGATTGTTGGTCCATACAATATTTTAGCACTGTTGTATAGGTTTGATTTCACCTTCACTACCATGTAGATTCTTCTTCCTAGCCATATGGTGGAGCAAATATGCCCATGTTTGACTTACTTAATAACGGGAGAAGAAATATATATATATATATATATATATATATATATATATATATATATATATATGAATGAATGATATGATTATTATTATTTATTAGTTTTATTTATTTATTATTAGCTCAGGCTTTATA
The DNA here is from genome assembly GCA_010110895.2 of Picea sitchensis. Lineage (NCBI taxonomy): Eukaryota > Viridiplantae > Streptophyta > Pinopsida > Pinales > Pinaceae > Picea > Picea sitchensis. The sequence continues at coordinate 43,314 of SNQJ01S0138998.1, read as the reverse complement.
TATATAACATACAAATGTCTTACTAGATTTAATTCTTTAACTCTGTGATTCTATGTGTAAATTTTCAATGACCCAATATACTGGTCTTCAATTTCAATAAATCTTTCACAATTTAATACTCATTCATAAATGCAGAAACAAAACTGAACTTATAATTGGAAACACATTGAATCATTTAACTGATACCGATGCGGAAAATAGGAAAGTACAAACACATTCAATGACACAAATATTTCTAAGCAATGCCCCTGGAAAAATCCCGAAGGGAAAACTAGTACAAGACAAAGATTTTTATTATGAACTCGCAGAAATTTCAAAGTTTATAGCAATCAATTTTCCCAACAATAAATGAATTCACTTATCTTGAAACTTGTGCACCAAATACTCCTCGAAAATTGTGCCAAGGTTCTGTTGTATTTTTAGAATGGACTGTATGGATTTTCTCTACAGCAAATGCTTTGAAATCTATGCCTTTATCATTTCCTCGATTTTTATGCTAGACTTAGCTCTACAGCCTACTGAATCCATATTGTAAGACATGCATTAAATGTTGTATGGTATTGTTGTCAGAAATGATAAAAATTTCTTGGGATTTGTGCCACCAACCCACCTTAGAATTTGTGCCCCCTTGCTGCTACTTCTCCTTCTCTTTCTTCAGTTCCTCTCTCTCTCTCTTCATTACATGCATAATAATGTATTGGTTTTTCCCTAGTTCTCCTTTTTATCTCTTCATGAGGTAGTTGGTGATGTTTTGGTAGTTGCAGGAGGTACTTTTCCTCCTAGACAACCTTTCTTAGATGAGAAAAATATTCTGGAAGCAAGAGAACCATTGAACAAATATGGAAATATGCCAGAAGAGAAGTCGGCCTAGAAGAATAAATAACAATGAATTGACACCTTTCCAGAAGAGAAGTCGACTGAGTAAAGAGGACAAGAAGACTATAAATAGGAGGCACCTAGGCTCATTTGGACACACTCATTCACGCCTTCTCATACACTCAGAAGGAAGGAATAACTTTGAGGAAGTTAGTGCAGTAGCTGCATTGGTAGAGGTTATTCTTGTTCAGTCTTTGTGGTATCTCTCTCTTGTGCGCTACTCTTGGTAGAGGTGCGCTACCATTGTATGGTGATGCTACTACAGTTGGGGTGGCATTTTTGGTTTTACTTTGAGCTAGCCTTTGTCCTAGGGTTTATCGGTTGGTTCATGATTGGACTTGCTTTGTGAACAAAATCTATCTAAGAAAGGTTGTTGGGTTTTTTCCCCCATTTGGGGTATTCTCGGGATAAATCTCTTGTGCTCTTTTGTCTCTTGTTTATGTTGCTATTGCTCAGTACATGATATATAAGTTAATGTTAAATAAGTAAAAGAACACTGGTAACTCTATTGCTCTATAAATAAAGAAAATCTAACATGGTATTAGAGTTGGTTACCTTTAGAACAGTTTGACCACTGGAAGGAAGATCGTTGTAGCGGTACATTGCATTTGCACTGAACTACTTTGTCAAGCTCGTTGAGAACTAGTTCCAAGGAGTTGGGACTATTTTCACCACAGAACAGTTCACCCTACCCTAGTGCACCCCCTGCAACACTCTGGTTGTAGTTCCGTGAAAGATCATAAATTTGAAATTTCTCAGATCTAGGATTTCTATCGATGAAAATGTCAACCAGTATGAGAGTTGAAGATAGATTGGATGGAGTAGATAAATTCAGATCCTAGAAGCACATAGTACTTCTCATTCTAGAGGAGAATGAGTTATTGGATCATTTCAAGCAGGTGCTTCCAGAACCAGAAGAAGAAGTCACCAAAGCAATGTTTAGGAAGAATGAGATCAAGGCCAAGAGGATTTTGACAGACTCAATAAAGGACCATCTGATACCTAATGTATCGGAACTAAAGACATCAAAGGAAATGTTTGATGACCTAACCAGACTTTATGAAAGTAAGAATAACAACCGAAATCTTACTCTAAGGCATCAACTCAGAAACGTGACAATGAACAAGTTAGAAACAGTCACCAACTATTTCATGAGGATATCACAGATCAAAGACCAGTTAGCAGCCATTGGAGATCCGATAGATGACGCTAAACTTGTGACTACTACACTCAATGGATTTCCTTCCTCTTGGGATCCATTTGTTCAAGGGATTTGCGCTAGAAGAAAATTGGCCAAGTTTATTAAGTTATGGGTAGGTTGTACCCAAGAGGAATCCAAATTCATATCCAAATCACAGAAGACAAATGATGATGAAAATCAGGCCCTTGCTGCTCAAGTAAAGAAAAGGAAAGAAAGGGAAGAAGGAATTCCAAAGAAATCTAAGAGACCACATTATAAGAAGGATGTGTCAAATATCAGATGCTACAACTGTAAGGAGATGGGACATTATGCCGCACAATGTCCTCTTAGACACAAAAAGGGAAAGAAGAAACCCCATGCACATGCAACTAGCTGAAGAACATAAGTCAAAGGATGAAGAGTATGTCTTCTAACCAGTAGTGCTTCCAAGAACATGACTGGGGAGTAGGAGAAACTATAGAAGACAACTCAAGTGGGACATCGATAGCTAAAATCCAGGTTTGCATATCAAGTTTGATATTTCATATTGCTTAAGTAAGTATAGTAACTAGAATAACAATCTTTAGAGTTCCATTACTAGTAACACTTGAATGTTGTTGATACAATGATTATTAAGTAAATACTCATTGTTTAGTATTAATGATGATCTTGTTTGCAAGATGAAATTGATATCCTCTAGGAGATGTTCTTGGTTGTTTTTACTCTTGTTCCGGGAAGGTCACAGGTAATAGCTCTGAGAGGGAGCTACAACAATGGTTGCAGGAGGAAACAAATTAGATGGTCTCTAGCTGAGACATGGATCAAACTATCCAAACATAGAGCTGTGTACATGACCGTACACATCCCTGTAACGAAGGAGATGAGGGATTCAGTCCTTAGAATCTAGTAGGGAAGAGAATCCTCCCCAGGACAGTTCATAGAATATCAGACTTCAGAGCAGATGACTCTGGAGATTATATAGACTCAGAGGGATTCAAGCTTTAGAGGGAGCATGCAGACTCAGAATGAGCCTGATCTTAGAGGGATTCAATAGTGTATTCCTCCTTAGATTTAGATGGGAGAGAGATACATCTTCCATCACTGAAAAATAGGTGCCATGATTTGAGAAGGCTAGATCAAAGCTTCAGAGGCTTTGAGGAGATATGAGACCTCCTAGGAGGATTCCCTTGTTTTAGTGACAGAGGAGGAATCCTGTCAGAAGGACTAGGATATGGATTTTTCCTTGGTTCTAAGACTAGAAGGGAAGTCATTGGTGACTTCCAAGTTGATCTACAATATCAAACATGCTACAAATGGAAGCAAAGAGAAGTACAAAGCGATATTTGTGGCTAGAAGATTCTCCCAGAAAGAGGAAGAAGATTATGATGAAACACTTGCTCCAGTAGCCAGAAGAAGTGTACATAGAGAAACCACAAGATACATGAGGAGTCTCATGTCAGCATATTGAAGAAAGCTTTGTGTAGGCACCCAAGGCAAGATATGCCAGACAATTATTTTTTATGAGCTTGAGGATGGTTGCCCATTGATATTGGTTGGCATGTTTCTTACAGGGGATGAGAAGCTCACATATGGGTGCAAGTGGGAACTCACTTTAGAGTTTGAAATGAAGGATCTGGATTTGATGGGATTGGAGGTGTGGCAGAGACCAGATGATATTTTCCTTAGCCAAGGAAAATATACAGTTGAGATCCTGTAGAGATTCAGGATGATGGACTGCAAGTCCATGGCCACACCGATGGTGACTAATCTGAATCTCTTGAGTGATTCATCTTCAGATTTGGTGGATCCCACGATGTACAGAAAATTGATCTGATCCTTGATGTACATGGTTAACACTAGGCCGAACATATGCTTTGTAGTGAATACCTTGATTTAGTACATGGTTGAACCTAGACGTGTACATTGGATGGCCGCAAAACATATGTTGAGGTACCTGCATGGTATGATTGGATATGGATTGAGATATGTCTCAGATGGAGATGTGAAGCTGAAGGGATATACAGACTTTGAATGGGCATGGAGTGTAGTGGATCAGAAGAGCACATTCGTTGTTGCTTCAGTTTGGGATCAGGTATGATCTCATGGTTGAGCAAGAAGCATACATCGGTGGCAGATTATATCGCAGCTAGTGTGGCAAGTTGTGAAGCAATGTGGCTTCTAAAGTTGATTTCAAGGATATTTGATCTAGAGTTAGAGCCAACTTTGATACATTGTGACAATCAAATTTGTGTGAGGCTTTCAGAGAACCCTGTCTTTCATGACAAGTCAAAGCACATAGAGATCAAATATCATTACATTCGAGATATGGTGTAAAGAGGAGCTATAGAGCTCCAGTATATATCCATGGATGAGTAGATAGCATACATTCTCACCAAGCCTCTATCTAGAGTAAAGTATGAGTACTTCATAGACAAGCATGGCGTGATGCAGAATGTCCACCCTTGTTGAGAGGGAGGTGTGTTGTTTCTCCTACTGCCAGTTAACCCCTCTAGCCAAGGGTTCCCTAGATCAGTCATGTGAGGTGACTGAGGGGGTAATGCATTGTCGGACCCGATGAGAGAAGAAACATCACATGCATAGTTGTGAGGACTATGGGAGTAGCTCCGTTCTACTAGATGAGACTATGACTATGGTTGATGGCATGGTAGTAGTTGTGTGGTACTAGTTGATTGCTGCATAGTTATTGAGACCATCGACTATGACTATGGATGATGTCATGGTAGTATCTATGTGCTACTAGTTGATAGTTGCATAGTTATAGAGATCATCGACTATGACTATGGCTGATGGCATGGTAGTAGTTGTGTGCTACTAGTTGATTGTTGCATAGTCATAGGGATTGCAAACTATGATCATGGTTGATGGCATGGTAGTAGTTGTGTGCTACTAGTTGATTGCTTCATAATCATAGAGATTGATGGACTGCATGGTGGTAGCTTGCATTTCTACCAATTGATTGCAGTATATTATACTAGCAGTAGTTGTGTGCTACTAGGAGTGGTTGTGTACCATTGGACAATAGTTGTGTACTACTATGGATCGACACAGTCGTGTTCTACTGGATGGCATTGTTGTAGCTGTGTGCTACTAGCTAATTTCCATGGAGACTACCAGATCACATTGGGAGTAGCTATGTGCTACTAGATTGTAGAGATTGTGATAGATGATTCGAGCTATTGATGGCATTATAGTAGTTGTGTGCTACTAGCTGATTGCAGAGTAGTCAGTGGACTACTAGATGAAGACATCATGAAAGATACCTCCCTAGCTAAGAGGAAGTGTTGATGTTTTGGTAGTTGCGGGAAGTAATTTCCCTCCTGGACGACCTTTCTTAGACGAGACGAAGATTATGGATGTAAGATAACCATTGAATATATGTGGAAATACCCTAGAAGAGAAGTCAACCCAGAAGAATAAAGAACAATGAAGTGACACCTTTCCAGAAGAGAAGTCGGCCCAGTAAAGAGAACAAGAAGACTATAAATAGGAGGTGCCCTGGCTCACTTGGACACACTCACTCACACTCTCATCCACTCAGAAGGAAGGCATAAGTTTGAGGAAGATGACGCAACAACTACAGTGGTAGAGGTTATTCTTGTTCAATCTTTGTGGTATCTCTCTCTTGTGTGCTACTCTTGGTAGAGGTGTGCTACCATTGTATGGTGTTGCTACTTCATCTAGGGTGATATTTTTGGTTGTACTTTGAGCTAGGCTTTGTGCTAGGGTTTATCTATTAGTTCATGATTGGACTTTCTTTGTGAACATAATCTATCTAAGAAAGGTTGTTGGGTTTTTTTCCCCATTTGGGGTTTTCCTAGGATAAATCTCATGTTCTTTTGTCTCTTTTTTATGCTTATATTACTCAGTACATGATATATAAGTTAATCTAATAGTAGTTAGGAAGTTATTTTAGATCTGATGGCTGAGATTAAATCCTGGCCCTCTCAAGATCTACGGTTATGTTTTAATATCTCATTGACACAACTTAAAAATTCACTTTATCCCTCATAAATTAAAGTCACTTAAACTTTATAAAATAAAGTTTATGCCTAGGGACCACTTTATGTTCTCCCCATGCTAAGAAATCAAACATATGCTCCTAAGCTACAAAACTCAACACTCCCTCTTAGCGAGGAAGGTACTTCTGGTAGCACCTCCTCCATGATCAATCATGTCCTCTGCCTCTATAGCTGCTCCCTCTGAACTGGAAGAACCTGCTCCCTCTGAAATGGAAGACCCTTCTACCTCTGTTGTTGAACTCTGACCAGGATACCTATTCTCCTCCTCCATCAATGTCATCTCATACCAGCTAAGTCTCTTGACAGTACTGGAAGAAGCCTCACAACCATCTGTCAATGATACAAACACTGACTCTGAATCCAAGAACCCATTGGATACAATCACAGGCTGTCCCAACAACCTGTATAACCTCTCATATCTAACACCAAGCACTACTTATGTGTTCGGAGTAGCTCCCTATGGATATATGAAAAACTTTCCATGATGGAACACAACTCCACATCCCTCATCCTCCAAAGCTGACACTGAGAGAAAATTTGCATTCAACTCTAGAACAAACAACACCTTTTCCACCTCCACAAATCCTCATGACTCTAGTTGGAATCTCACACATCCAATCCCCTTCACTGCATGCATGGTACTAGTCCCACAACCCACATGGCAGTCTCAATCTATTTCTAAAAAACTACACTGGCCTCATTCCCATCATTTCATGAGATGCACTACTGTCTAGAAACCATGCTTCAATTTCTTCACACACTATACAACCATTTCTTGAAAGACAAGACATTAGAGAAAATTCCTTCACGAACCTCTTAGTAAAATCCTCAACCTCAGTTGATGCTGCTACTTGTGCATTGGATGTTGCTACCTGTGCATACTTCTTTCCCTTCTTCTTGTTTGGACATTGACTATCGTAGTTGCCAATGTTATGACATGCAAAGAATTTTACTTTGCTCATGTCTTTCTTACTACTGCCTTTGCTCTTTCCTATAAGAGAAACATTCTCCTCAGTCTTCTCACCCTTCTGTGAGATTGCATGCAAATATCCTCTCTGAATCTACCCCTGGATAAAATTGTCCCATAAATGATCCCACTTAGGAAAATTCTCTTGTGCCACGATCCCCTCAACAAAGACTTCCATGGCTTTGTCATGCCATTTAGGGCACTCCTCACCAACTCATGGTCACCTACGGTCTCTCCAGCTGCACCTAGATCATCAAAAACTTTTCTTATCTTGGTAAGGTATGAAGTAATCGTATTAGTTTTGGTCATCTTGATACTTTTCAGTTTTTCTCTTCATACATCATTTTGTTCTCATTTGAACTCTGGTATAACTTGGTTAAAGGTGCCCACATCTCAAAGGCATTCTTTTTCCCTCTGACATGTGGAATAACATGGTCTTTAATGGCATCAAGGATAATCCTTTTCGCTCTAACATTTTTCTTGTTATAGTCAACCAAAAGTGTTGGATCAGTAGGAAGTGTGACAATTTTCTCAACAATGTTCCACAACTCTTGTTCCTCCAACAACAATTCTATCCTCTCTTTACATGGGCTAAACTTTCCCGCTCCGTCCAATCTATCTTCAACCCTCAAACCTATAGCCATATGACCTGCTCAACTGATAACAAGGCCAACCCTCTTTCTAGTGAACAACCTGCAACTCTCTTGCAAACCCTTGTGTCTTTCTTGTTTGGTTTCCCCTCTCAGTATCAATGCTCTGATACCATGTAAATTTTCTATGACCCAATATAATGGTTTTCAATTTCAATAAATCTTTCAGTTTAATACTCATTCATAAATGCAAAAATAAAATTGAACTTGTAACTGGAAACAAATTGAATCATTTAACTGATACTGATGTGGAAAATAGGAAAGTACAAACACATTCAATGACACAAATATTTTTGGGCAATGCCCCTGGAAAAACCCAGAAGGGAAAACCAGTACAAGAGAGAGATTTTTATTATGAACTAGCAGAAATTTCTGAGTTTACGGCAATCAATTTTCTCAACAATAAATGAGTGTACTTATCTTGAAACTTGTGCACCAAGCACTCAAAAATTGTGCCAAGTTTTTGTTGCACTTTCAATATGGATTGTATAGATTTTCTCCAGAGCAAATGCCTCGAAATCTGTTCCTTTATCCTTTGCCTCGATTTTTGTGCTAGACTTAGCTCTATGGTTTGTTGAATCCATACTGTACAACCTACATTAAATGTTGTATAGTATTGTTGTCATAAATGTTGGAAATTTCTTGGGATTCGTGCCACCAACGCTCCTTGGAATTTGCACCCCCTTGTTGCTACTTCTCCTTCTCTTTCTTCAGCTCTCTCTCTCTCTCTTCATTAAATGCATAATAATGTAATGTCTTTTCCCTAGTTCTACTTTTTATCTCTTCATGAAGTAGTTAGGAAGTTATTTTAGATCTGATGGCTAAGATTAAATACTAGCCCTCTCAAGATCTACGGTTGTGTTTTAATCTCTCATTGACACAACTTAAAAGATCACTTTATCCTTCATAAATTAAAAAGTCACTTAAACTTTATAAAATAAAGTTTATGCATGGGGAGCACTTTATGTCCTCCCCATGCTAAGACATCAAACATGTGAAGAAGACCTCTCGAGCTACAAAACTCAACACTTTCTGTTTTGGAAGATTGATGTCTATCCCTCTTCCTTTGAGCATTTTTTTTCACTTTTTTTCCATTCAAGGTTGTAGTCCCTTCTTCATCCTTTAGAAATTTAATGTTTTTTCTTTGGGTCATCTTAAGTTTTGGACTAGGATGATAGTGATGTGGCCTCATGCACTAGCTCACAACTCTTTGAGCAACACAAATCTATAGAGGGGCATTTCAACCATGTGTTACATTAAATGAGTTAGAAGAATGATGTGATCATCTTCTATGTGCTTGGAGTTGGTTGTAAATGCATTTTCATTTTTTTCTCCTATGGAGGAAGAGCTCTTTTCTCAAGAAATTGATACACTGCCAAAAATTATAATTGATTAGGGAAGGTATAGAATGTCTCAGTCTCGAAAAGGATAGAGTTTTTTCCCCTTGGTCTATTAATAGATATGATATCAATAACATTGGCTTTACTAAGGAATGCAAACGAGCCATCCAGGGCATGTCTGCTCCCACCAGGACCTTCCTCTATTCATGGCTCGAAGAACTCAAGGGTTCTCCTAATTCCCTATCAGGAATTTCCCTACCCACAGATTCTCTTGTCTCGCGATCCCCTTCCTTAACTCCTCGGAGGATCGGAACTCGTGACTTCGCGACTCTAACAGTCGAGCACTACACCCTCGGATCCCCGAGGTCCGATATATCAGTCAACGCGCTGACTTTTCCCTAAGGGATTTCACTACACGTGACCTCGCTACTCGTGATACCAAACTTTTGGTTCTCCAACCTCCGATATCCGAGGTGCTGAAACTCTGATGCGCACGTGTGACTTGACCCGTCCACACCCATCACTTCTATCGGGACTTCCGCGCTATCACAACCTCGCTCCCTCACGAATTTTCTTCTCATGAGGTCGAGTTACTTCTACGTCGACTCCCGATATCCGAGGTGCCGAAACTCGCGACCTCGTTCCCTCACGACTTTGCGACTTCCGTGGCCAAGTTCTCGAGCCTTTTCTCGAGAGGTCCCAATGCACGATCCCACGTGCGGATCCAACGGTCCTCCCACGATCTGGATCCAATGGTTATTTACCTCCTTGCTCCTCACGTCCTCGTGACTCTGAATACCCAATGCTTGGGCTCTCACCCTACGATCTCCCGAGTTCGCGAGATCCTTAGATCTCCGCCACCTGTCCCATTCAGATGGATGCTCCTGATCCTCTCGCCCCTTCGCCGCTTTTCTCAATCGCGCCTCGTGAATTTGAACACCAAACACTTGGGCGTTCACCCTACGAGCTCCCGAGTTCACGAGATCTCTGGATATCTGACACCTGTCCTCTTCAAATGGATGGCTCACAGCCTTCTCGCCCCTTCGTTTCCTTGCGCCTCGTGACCTTTTACACCAATTTCTCAACCCTTCCACTTACGAGTTCCCGAGATGCGAGGTGCCACCTATCCACTTGCCAACTCCTATGGATCCACACTATCCTCGGAGTAGTCGAGATCTCTCTCCTCGCAATCTCGCGACTCTCCTTACCAAACTTAGGACACTTTCCTCATGAGGTCCCGATAAGCGATCTTGTGAACAATCCAACGGCTCTGACCGAATTGGATCAATGGCGCTGCCCCTCTTGAGCTTTAAATCCTCTCCACGCCTTCACTGTAACTGCCTTGCACTTCTGGGAGATCCAACGTCTCTCAGAACCTCTTGAAATATTTTCCAAAGATTTTGTTCGTTCGTTCTCCCCTTGAGGATTCTGCGAAATAAAGAAGTGTTCCTCCTCGAGACTCATTTGCTCGCTCTTCAACCTGCGACGCTTTCCTCCGAATTCCACTGGCAACTTCCCTACACTTATCCTTCAGTGAGTTCAAAGGTCTATTCCTTGTGAGCTTTTCCACTCTGATTCTTCAGAGGAACTTGCGCGCACTCCTTGCGGCAATCATTCAACAACTCCCAAGTGTTGAATCCCTTCGATTCTGTGCACTTCCTGCAGTAGCAGTCTTCAATCTCCTTTTGCTCAGATTAACAACTGAGACTTCTTCTTCAGCCTACGCACTCCTTGCACGGATTCAACAACCCACTTCCACTTCTGAGTGAATGAGCACAAAAGTTAAACTACTAAGCCTTCATCAACGCACTCCTTGTGGATGACTTCAACTGCACACCTTGCAGGAATCTCCTGGCTCAGATAGAGAAACAATTGAACCTCGTTCTCTCTCACTTTTAGACTTCAGTTTGAAACATGAAATCACATGCACAGCATATACAAAGCAAATGCATAACAAGAAAGAAAACAATCATGAGCATAACCTCAATACACAGAGAAAACAACACGAACCAGGAATTTGAATCAAAGCTTCCTTCTATTAATTCAAATGCCTGTACATGGGTGTTCTTCATACAATATTCTCTGCTTGCTCTTCTCTTCTCTTGAATGCTTGATAATGTTACAATGGTACAATGAGGGTGTCTATATCCGTTTTCCCTCTCGAACTCTAAACTATCAAATCTAGACTTAAAATCCTATCTACCAGCATTAACTAGATTAAATGCCTCCTGTCTACCAAAGGACGAGAGCTTAAAGGCTCAAGGTCCCATACAATACACAGATGCGCCTTCATAAATGGTTCATTAAAGACTTACGCTACAATCCCAAAGCACTTCAAAAATTTGGGTTTGTTTGTCCAGCTGATCTCCGCTTGATGTGCTGGCTTGCTTGATGAGTTGGCGATGCTACTGCATCATACTCCTCGGATTGAAAACTTTCATGGGCTCCTTTCCATGAGCTCCTACACGGTCTGTCCATGCTTTTGAATTACTGCTTCAGTCTCCCAGCTGGCATCTTCCATTGGGTGGTTCTTCCATTTGACCAGATACTCAAAGTATTGCTTCCGCCTGGTCTTTTTGGTCACTCTTTTGTCAAGTATACGCTCCATCTGTGGATTTTCTGCAATCGACATCTTCTTCTGCCACTGGATTTCTAGTTGTTCATCACTTCCAGCTCCTACTTCCCCAGCCTTATATGGGTATAATTCTGATACATTGAATGTCGGAGATATTCCTATCTCATCCGACAACTCAATCTCATAAGCGTTTTCTCCCAATTTCTTTAGGACTCTACATGGCCCAATTTTCTTCATTTTTAGCTTATTGTATGTTCCCCTTGGGAACCTTTCCTTCCTCATACGTGCCAGAACTAGATCACCAACCTCGAATTGAAGTTTTCTCCGATGCTGATCTGCTCTGCGCTTATATTCTTGGTTTTATTCCAGCAATCGCAACTTCACCCTATTGTGAAGTTCTTCCATTGCCTCTGTGAATTCTTCAGCGCTTGCGCTCTTGGTTATTATCTGCTCTAAATCCCTCAGTTCAGATACTCCTCTTGGCTGCCTACCATATACAATCTCAAATGGACTTTTTTCTGTGCTCCTGTTCCCTGAGTCGTTGTACACAAACTCTGCTTGTGGCAACACATTGTCCCAACTGATGTGGTGCTCTGTTACCAAGCTTATTAATAAATCTCCCAGAATTCTATTTACCACCTCTGTTTGCCCATCTGTCTGAGGATGATAGGCAAAACTAAACATTAAGTTAGTCCCCATCTTTTTCCAGAGTGTCCTCCAGAAATTTCCAATGAATTTTGTATCCCTGTCTGATACTATACTTCTGGGTAGACCATGAAGTCTAACGACCTCCTTGAAGAACAAATTGGCGATATGAGTCGCATCGCTGGTCTTCTGGCATGGAATAAAATGTGCCATTTTAGAAAACCTGTCCACCACTACAAAGATCGAATCATGTCCTCTTTGGGTCCTCGGCAATCCCAATACAAAATCCATGCTTATGGCCTCCCATGGCCCTTCTGGTATGGGCAATGGCTGATAGAACCCCGCATTCTGTTTTCTGCCCTTCGAATGCTGGCAAATTCTACATCTGTCAACAAACTTCTTGACTTTCGACTGCATCCCTGGCCAAAAGTATGCCTCGCTTAGCTTTGCAAATGTCTTGTCGTGGCCAAAATGCCCTGCCAAGCCTCCACTGTGTTTTTCTTTTAGCAGATTCTCCCTCATGGAGCAATTGGAATACACAGTTGATTTCCTCTAAACAACAGTCCATTTTGGATCATGTAGTCTATCCATGGGCTTCTGTCTCTGAGAACTGGATTCTCAGCTGCCTCATATGCCTCTGCAAAATCTGCATCACCTTCATACATGTCCTTAAGATATTCAAAACCCAATGTTTTGACTCGAAACTCCTGCAGCAACAAACACTTCCTGCTCAAAGCATCAGCCACTTTGTTAGCAGTACCCGAAATGTGTTTAATCACAAATGTAAAATTCTGCATATACTCTACCCATTTATCATGTTTCTGATTCAACTTCTCCTATTGAGTCACAAACTGCAATGCATGATTATCACTATACAAAACAAATTCTTTCGGAATCAAATAATGCCTCCTCTTCTTCAGTGCCTGTATGATAGCATAAAACTATTTATCATATGTGGAGTATTTCACCTTTGCCTCATCCAGTTTCTCGCTGAAATATGTAATTGGTATGTCTTCCTGACTCAAGACCACTCCTATGGCAAAGCCACTTGCATCACATTTCACCTGGAACACCTTCGTAAAATCCGGCAACACCAAAACCGGTTGTTCTGTGATCTTCCGCTTCAACAGATTGAAGCTCTTCTCTGCCTCTTCCGTCCAATGAAAAGATTTATGTCTTTTCTTGACAGTATCCATCATTTCTACGCTAATCCCACTGAAATTCCTGATGAATTTTCGGTAGAAACTAGCCAGTCCATGAAAAATTCCCACCTCGAAAATATTTCTCGGTGATGGCCAATTTTTAATTACCTCCACTTTACTTGGATCCATCCTCAATTCATTTGTCGATATGAAAAACCCCAAGTAAATGAGTTATGTCTTCATAAATGAAGATTTCCTCATGTTGATCAACAACTTCTCTTGCTGTAGCTTCCTCATTACTGCAGCTAAATGCTTCAGATGTTCTTCTTTTGTTTTGCTGAAAATCAATATGTCATCCAAATAGACAATGACAAACTTACCAATGAATTCCTTCAACACTTCATTCATTAACCTCATAAACGTACTTGGTGCATTCGTCAAGCCAAACGACATGACTAGCCATTCATACAACCCTTCATTGGTCTTGAAGGTTGTCTTTCATTCATCACCTTCCCTCGTGCGAATCTGATGATATCTGCTTTTCAAATCAACCTTTGAAAAAAATTTGGCTCCACCTAAAAAATCCATCAAGTCATCCATCCGTGGCAATGGAAACCTATACCTGATGGTTATCTTGTTAATGGCTCTGGAATTAGTGCACATTCTCCAGCCTCCATCTTTCTTTGGACTCAGTATCGTTGGAACGACACACGGACCTAAACTTTCCCTGATCAGTCCTTTATCCAACAGTTCCTGCACCTGCCTTTTGACTTCTTCATTTTCCTGTGGTGTCAACCTATACGCGGCCTTATTTGGAAAACTGGCTCCTGGTATGAGGTCTATATGATGACTCACACTCCTCATCAGCGGCAACAAATGAGGTAATTCGTCTACCACAATGTCATCGAACTCTTCTAGCAGTTCCTAAATTTCTTCCGGCAAATCATCCACTCTTGTGCTGGTCAAAACAATTTTTGGTTTCCTGACCACAAAGAATTGTGGATCTTCCTTCTTATTTACTTCCGCCAGAAGTTCCTTCCCACTCATGAGAAGTATAGTATTTCTCAGTTCTGGTTTTACTTCTTTATCTTTAATTGGAAGTAGCATATGTGTTCTTCCATTTTTCTCCAAAGTATACGTGTTCATCTTCCCATCATGAACTATGTTCCTGTCATATTGCCATGGTCTGCCTAGCAATAAATGACATATGTCCATAGGAATAACATCACAGAGAATTTTATCATGATATCCTCCTATCTTGATGTCAACTAAGCATTGTTTAGTGACACTTACCTGATGTCCCTTTTGTAGCCATGAAACTCTGTATGGACTCGGCTGATCAGTCGTCTCCAACTCTAGTTTCTCCACCATCTCGGTTGAAACGAGATTGTCTGTGCTTCCACTGTCCACAATAACTTTACATTTCCTGTCTTTGGTCTTGCATCTGGTTCTGAACAGTCTGTTTCTTTGTGTTGTGTCCTCCACCTCCTTCTTGGGTGTTAAGAGAACTTTACGCATCATCAATGACCTTCCGTCTTCTGCGTCTTTTGCTTCAACATTTCTCCTTTGTGCCTCGGCGATGTGAGCTTCTCCTCCATCATTCTTCCTATCTGGACAGTCAACTTCCTTGTATCCATTCTTTCCACACATGAAGCATGTGATGACTCCACCTCTGCCTCTTCCTCTACCTCTGGTACGAGGAAATGTGTCATTATCAGCGTATCCTCCGCTCTGTTATGTCTGTTGCCTTCATTGTTCAGCGTGCTGGCCTCGCTGTGAACTTCCACCTCTTTCTGTTCTCGTCTGAGGCTTTTCCCAGTCGTCCTTGGATTTCTGGAAGCTATCTTGGGCAACTGACTTACCTTTTGGTTGGCTCCTATCTTGGCCTCGCTGTGTTGGCTTACAGCTTAGTTTTTCCTCAGCTTTCAATGCCATCTGATACGCATCATCCATCGTTCTTATGGTTGTCATACTCATCTCATCTTGGATATCGTATCTTAAGCCATTCATATACCTGGAAAATTTTTCACCATCGCTCTCCCAATGACTTGCTCTGATATTGAGCTTGTAAAATTCCTCAGTGTACTCCTTTACTGTCATCAGCTTTTGTCTCAGGTTCTGCATTCTCCTGAACAATGTGATTTGATAATCCCTTGGGATGAATTTTGCCTTCATCTTCACAATCATTCGATCCCATCTTTTGATCTTTTGCTTGCCTTTGGAATGTCTATCCGCTTGAAGCTCGTCCCACCATAATGTTGCATGTCCCTTCGATTTTGTGATAGCATGCCTGACCTTTTTATCCTCTTCGATATCCTCATAATCGAGTGTCAAGAGCTCTAATCCAATCCAGAAGCTCTTCTGCATCCAGATTCCCTTCGTAAGCTGGAATGTCCATTTTTGTTTTTGAACTCATCCGGGCGATAGCTTTAATTAATCGCTCGTTGGCTGCATCTTCGGCTACAACTTCTCCTTGTTGTTCAGCTTCAACTTCACCTTCGGAGTCACTTAGATCTCCAGCACTGGCTGTGCGTCTCTGCGCTGCTTCCATATCTTCTAATCTCGTTCGGAGACCACGTATCTGCCTCTCCATTTCTGGATTCTTTGCTTGTCTCCCTCTGCCTCTCTGCTTTCCCCTATCCTCTAGATCGGGTGATTGTCTTTCTCTCCTCGGCGGCATGGTGAAATCTTCTTTTCTTCTCTGCTACAAAAAACAGAGAAATCTTTCTCGCTCTGATACCACTTTGATGTGTATCAGAGTGCTTTCCTTTTCTTCACCCTATTGCCTGAAATATACAGACAATAAATCCACTCTGATACCACTCTGACGCAAACGCGCCACCCAGGGCACGTCTGCTCCCACCAGGACCTTCCTCTATTCTCGGCCCGAAGAACTCAAGGGTTCTCCTAATTCCCTATCGGGAATTTCCCTACCCACAGATTCTCTTGTCTCGCGATCCCCTTCCTTAACTCCTCGAAGGATCAGAACTCGCGACTTCATGAGTCTAACAGTCGAGCGCTACACCCTCGGATCCCCGAGGTCTGATATATCAGTCAACATGCTGATTTTTCCCTAAGGGATTTCGCTACTCGTGACCTCGCTACTCGTGATACCAAACTTTTGGTTCTCCAACCTCCGATATGCGAGGTGTTGAAACTCCGATGCGCACGTGTGACTTGACCCGTCCACACCTGTCACTTCTATCGGTACTTCCACGCTATCGTGACCTCGCTCCCTCGCGACTTTGCTTCTCACGAGGTCGAGTTACTTCTACGTCGACTCCTGATATCCGAGGTGCCGAAACTCGCGACCTCGTTCCCTCGCGACTTCGCGACTTTCGTGGCCAAGTTCTTCAGCCTTTTCTCGTGAGGTCACGATGCACGATCCCACGTGCAGATCCAACAGTTTTCCCACGATCCGGATCCAACAGCTATTTACCTCCTCGCTCCTCGCATCCTCGTGACTCTGAATACCCAATGCTTGGGCTCTCACCCTACGATCTCCCGAGTTCGCGAGATCCTTAGATCTCTGCCACCTGTCCCATTCAGATGGATGCTCCTAATCCTCTTGCCCCTTCACCGCTTCGCTCAATCGCGCCTCGTGACTTTGAACACCAAAAACTTGGGCGTTCACCCTACGAGCTCCTGAGTTCGCGAGATCTCTGGATCTCTGACACCTATCCTCTTCAAATGGACGGCTCACAGCCTTTTCGCCCCTTCGTGTCCTCGCGCCTCGCGACCTTTTACACCAATTTATCAACCCTTCCACTTACGAGTTCCCGAGATGCGAGGTGCCACCTGTCCACTTGCCAACTCCTGTGGATCCACACTATCCTCGGAGTAGTCGAGATCTCGCTCCTCGCAATCTCGCGACTCTCCTTACCAAACTTAGGACACTTTCCTCATGAGGTCCTGATAGGCGATCTCGTGAACAATCCAACGACTTTGACCGACTTGGATCAACGGCGTTGCCCCTCCTGAGATTTAAATCCTCTCCACGCATGCACTGTAACTGCCTTGCACTTCTGGGAGATCCAACAGCTCTTGAAACCTCGTGAAATCTTTTCCAAAGATTTCATCCGTCCGTTCTCCCCTTGAGGATTCTGCAAAATAAAGAAGTGTCTCTCCTCGAGACTCGTTTGCTCTCTCTTCAACTTGCGACGCTTTCCTCCGACTTCCACCGGCAACTTCGCTACACTTAGCCTTCAGTGAGTTAAAAGGTCTATTCCTCTTGAGATTTTCCACTCTGATTCTTCAGAGGAACTTGCGCGCACTCCTTGTGGCAATCATTCAACAACTCCCAAGTGTTGAATCCCTTTGACTCTGCGCACTTCCTGCAACAGCAGTCTTCAATCTCCTTTTGCTCAGATTAACAACTGAGACTTCTTCTTCATCCTGCGCACTCCTTGCACTGCTTCAACAACCCACTTCCACTTCTGAGTGAATGAGCACAAAAGTTAAACTACTGAGCCTTCATCAACGCACTCCTTGTGGATGACTTCAACTGCACACCTTGCAGGAATCTCCTGGCTCAGATAGAGAAACAATTGAACCTCATTCTCTCTCACTTTCAGACTTCAGTTTGAAACATGAAATCACATGCACAACATATACAAAG
>SNQJ01S0138996.1:0-21381 GCA_010110895.2 Picea sitchensis | reverse complement strand
TATAGTCTAGAGTTTTGAATATATTAATGTCTTTGTTGTGATTGGTTTGTGTTGTCGCGATTGGACGGCGCAAAAGCATCGTAGCAGAGCGAGGATCAACAGAGATAAGGAGAGCTTTTATAAAGTAAGCATATTTTCCTTCTCCTCTTGTCCATTCAATACTTTAGATCTAGGGAAAGTGGTATATTCTGTCACTGTTTGTTCCAGATCCAGGTGGATCTGGGGAGATCGGTTCGTGTCCGCACTTACGGATTTATCCAATAACAACGAGGCTAAAAATTATGGGAATGCAAGGAAGTTTCAACTTCGGTATGCAAAGGTGGGTCAGATAAAGGGGGATCTGCAGGGATATGTAGCTTGGTGTAGATCATCAAAATGACATATTCAAGCTGGGTAGTCATGTCTTGTTTGAGGTCTTCTTTGATTTCGATGATTGATGTGGTGATGGATGAATGCATGTTTTGATTGATGGTGGAAATATTAGCACTGAGTTGTCTCACTTTTCATTGGGTCTTTGTGAAATTAGATTGCAAGGTATTGAAGGGAGCTTCCCATGATAACGAGGGAACCAAAAAGGGGCGGGTGGGGTCAAAAATTTTGTTGAAAAATGATAGGTATGTGTAACACCCCCGACCATCAAACTGCTTGAACGGGAAATGTCACTCACTCACCTCTAACTTTGTTGATACCAAAATGTAACACTCTTTCATACTGTGCGGAACAAGATTCTCATTCTCAATTAATAGCATGCATTTAAAAAAAGTTAAACACATTTAAACTCAGAATAAGCCAAAAGATTACGGCTAACATAAATAATCCATGGAATTATCATTAATTCATATACACAGACATACAAAACATGATTAAAGCATAATTTGGTACTTATCTTTGAAACAATGGTAGTTCCACCAACCAGGTGCATGCCTTCCACGAACCTCCCAGCCTTAGACCACATTGCTCATCAAGCTCAACAGTGGGTCACCCCCAAGACGGGACTAAGCTCCACCCCAAGGCAAGGAATCCTAGGCTAGGATGAGGTTACAGGAAAAAAAACACATAATGACCAGAAGGATTCTTCCCAGGATACCATCTTACGCCCACTACTCCCGGACTCTCATTCCCCACATGCCTATTCTGCTCGAGACTATACACCTTCACAAGAACAGTCCATCGGTGCTACACCTCCCTCTCCGGGTCTCAACAACGGCTAGATCAGGAAGTCTCAAAGCCCGAAGCTGGTGCTGGACACTCTCTGGAAGAAACCACTTCCCAACAAACTCTCTCACCTGGAGGGAGTTTCTCGCAGGGCTGACAACCTGCCTCTTCCAACAGCAATCACCTCCCACACTTGGAGATAGGTTACACATAGGCTTAGCACAGACTCACACTGGCCAATAAGCCACATGGTTCAATCACTAGACGACCACTATAATCCACTAGAAACCATACACGAACACTCCAGGGTAGCAACAGACAGGCGCAACAGCATAATTAGGCTCAGGAAGAATGAGACACTTTCGTATTCTCAATCTGGCAACACAGGATAGACTCACGCTTTGGTTCTCAGGAATGCATGACAAGTTGTACACGCAAGGGTCGACTCAGAATTTATGGTTCAGAAAAGAAGGGGGTGTACCAGCTTTTTAGAAACAAACACAGGCTTTTCCCCGAAATCAACACAGGCTTCTGGTTCAGGGGATGTATGGTTCAGAAGATGCATGAGGTCTCTTGCAGAGGTCAGATGGGTTCACACTCAGCTAATCGGGTAGAATGGAAGCTAAACCCCCAACACGACCTAACTCAGTAGTTTTATCTACATGCACCTGGGTTGACACATGTCACCCATGAAACTGCATGCACTCCATAGCATGTGTTCCTTCCCATTTGGTAGTCCTTCATCCTTCCCCAAGAACTTAGGATAAAACCTATAATTCACATGGTCTTTTTTGAAATAATAATATTAAAATAGTATTTCCAAGGACTTAAGCCCCCCTAGGCTTAGCCCCTAGGCTCAACATTTAGCCCCTTTTCCGACCTTCCAGCCCCTAATTCCTTGCCCACTTTGTGGAAGCTTAGTCCCCCATCACTCATTCATTGTGGTTGGTTTGCACATGGTAGTGTTTATAATTTTATAAATGTTCTGCATAGATACATGTACAAAATCATGCTCTTGGCCTTCAACACTTAGGCTCCCTGGCCTAACAATCACATAAGCCTACCAACTTATATAAACTTGGATCACCAACCTATAAAACATACTTACAATTCATAATGCAAACTTTACATCAGGGCTCGGCCTTGGGGACATTACAATCCCCCTCCCTTATTTTTGCACTGTCCTCAGTGCAACTTTACACTGCATCTGCAAGATTTTCAAAATTATCAAAAAGATGTGGGTACTCTGCCTGCATAACATCCACATGCTCCCATGTTGCATCCTCAAGACCGTACCAGGTCCACTGGACCTTTACAAGTTCTATAGCTCGATTCTGAACATGTTTCTTTTTCCTGTCCAATATGCGCATAGGATGCACTTGCAGGACACCTTCTGGTTCCACCTGAATCAGATTCCAATCGATAATATGATTAACATCAGGTATATATTTCTTAAGAAGTGAAACATAAAACACATTATGTACAATCATAGATGCAGGTAATGCAAGCATGTATGCAACTGGCCCAATCCTTTCCAGGATTTCGAAAGGCCCACAAAATCTTGCTGCCAACTTGGCGCAACTTCCCAGCTTTAGGGAACTCCTGTTAGTTTTCACTTTCAGGAAAACATGATCACCCACTTTGAATTCTCTGTGGGTTCTGTTATTATCAGCATAACTTTTCTGCCTATCTTGGGTAGCTTTCAAATTCTTTTTAATTCTTATCATTTGGTCTTCCATCTCTTTCAGTAACTCAGGCCCAACTACTGCTCTATCAGTTGGATTATCCCAGCTCACTGGAGTATTGCACTTTCTTCCATAAAGTGCTTCAAATGGGCTCATCTTCAACGATGCATGATACCCATTATTGTAGGTGAATTCTACCAAATGCAGGTAGTCTTCCCATCTTGATGGTTTGTCCATCACGTACATTCTCAGCATGTCTTTTATTACTATTTTCACCCTCTCTTTCTATCCATCAGACTCAGGATGATACACTGTACTAAAGTTCAGATTCGTTCTGAATCCTTTAAACAGTCCTTTCCAGAAATTTGAGGTGAATTTTGGGTCCCTATCAGACACAATTGTCTTAGGAATTCTGTGCAAGCATGCCACTTGTTTTAAGAAGATATCAGCAACATCTGCTACCTTGTGAGTAGTTTTTAGTGGAATAAAATGGGAAAATTTTGTAAGATTGTCCACCACCACCATGATCGAATCATGCAGCTTGCTCATTCTGGGAAATCCTGTAATAAAATCCTTCCTCACCACTTCCTACTTCCACTCAAGAATGGGTAAAGGTTGCAGCAACCCTACTGGGTGCCTGTGCTTAGCCTTAACTTTCTGGCACTCCATACATCTGGCGATGTATTCAACGATCTCTCTCTTCATACCCGACCAAAAGTAATGGATTTTGACTGCTGCCACAGTCTTCTGATATCCAAGTTGTCCAACATAAGTCATGTTATGCATTTATCTTAGGATAGCAAGTTTCAAATCCTGGACATTGGGTATAAGCACTCTATTTTTGTACAGAAGTATTCCATCAGCTCCCAAGGTGTAATTTTCCTCTTTCTACGGTTTCTCACTCTGTTGTAGCTTTTCTACCAAATCTCTGTACTGCAAATCCACATTTGCAGCTTCCAAAATTCTATCCCTGATATTAGTCATGTACATGCTAATGGATGAAGCATGTAAGTTGTGCACCTTTCTGCTGAGTGCATCAACCACCTTGTTTTCCTTTCCTTTTATATGCTTGATATCAAATTTGTACTCACACAGAAACTCCAGCCACCTACTTTGTCTAGCATTTAAGGTTGGCTGATCAAATAAATACTTTAGACCGTTGTGGTCTATTCGTAATTCAAATCTCCTTCCCATGAGGTAATGTCTCCATTTCCTCAACGCGTGAATGATTGTTGCCAACTCCAAATCATGAGTGGCATAATTCCTTTCATGCTCCTTCAACTTCCTGGACTCATAACAGATCACAAATCCATTCTAGCTAAGAACGCCTCCCAACCCTTCCTTACACGCATTTGTGCATACCACGAAATCCATATTTGGATCTACAATTCTTAGGATTGGAGTGTTGGTTAACAACTGCTTCAATCGTTGGAAACTGTTCTCACACTCTTCAGTCCACTGAAACTTTTTCTCCTTCCTTTGCAAGGAAGTGATAGGGTGAGATATCTTTGAGAATCCTGCGATAAACCTTCTGTAGTAGCCCGCCAGACCCATAAAATATCTAACTTCTTCCACATTCCTTGGAGATGATAGTTCTCGGATGGCCTCAACCTTTTCAGGATCCACAACGATCCCTTCTTATGAAATAATATGCCCCAAGTAATGGATCAGCCTTTGATAAAATGAGCATTTGCTCAACTTCGAATACAGCTGGTGTTCCCTCAACACTTGCAGCACCATCCTCTGGTATTGCTCATACTCTTCCTTTGACTTGGAATACACCAAGATGTCATCCAGGAAGACTATGACAAATTTTTCTAAATAGTCCCTGAATACACCATTCATCAAGCACATAAAAATAGCAGGTGCGTTGGACAGTCCAAACGGCACCACCATGAACTCGTAATGCCCGTACCTTGTTCTAAAGGCAATCTTGCTGATGTCCTCATCCTTTATTCTTACCTGGTGATATCCCGATCTGAGATCTATATTTGAAAATATTCTCGCACCTTTCAAATGATCGAAAAGATCATTGATCCTTGGCAGAGGATACTTGTTCTTGACAGTTACCTTGTTCAACTGTCAGAAATCAATGCACAACCTCAATGTTCCATCCTTCTTCTTCATGAACAGGATTGGAGCACCCAAAGGTGACATTCTTGGGTGAATGTACCCCTTCTTCAGAATCTCTTCAAGCTACAATTGCAACTCTTTCAGCTCTTGAGTACTCATTCTATAAGGAGCTTTCGAGATTGGAGCTGCTCCAGGCATCAAATTTATAGAAAAGTCGATGTCTCTCTTCGGAGGTAGTCCAGGTACTTCCTGGAATACATCCTCAAACTCAGTAAGCACCTTGTGATCTCCAATATTTGAGATTTGATCTCCAGATGCTTCCTCCACACGGGCTGCAAATAATTGACAACCTTTCCTGTAACACTTCTTCAGCTGCATGGCTGAGATTTCTCTAACAGCCACAACTCTGGGAATCCCTTGGACTTTTTTCTGATTCCCCTCCTCATCTAGGCATGTAAAATTCTTTTTATGACAGTCCAGGAGGGCATGGTGCTGGTCCAACCAGTCCATCCCAATTAAGCTGTCATAAGAGCCTAAAGGAAGAATATTCAATTCAGCCTTAGTGCTCAATCCTTTCATGTCCACAGGACATGACTTAATCAAATCAGTGACCTTCCTCTTGGTTCCTATAGCCAACTGCACTAGCCAAGACTTTTCGTGTTTTCTTCTTGACAAATGAAAACTTTCCACCACCTTAGGATCTACATAACTATGGCTAGCCCCTGAATCAATTAAAATAATAAGTGGTCGGTTGTTAATCATACCTTCCACTTCAATCATGTGCGATTGAAATTCTACTTTCTTATTGTCCAGGGCTGCGTAGATCCTCGGCATTCTGTTGCCCATATCCTCCACTGTTTCATCTTGCTGAACAATATGGACAGTTCTCACTTTGCCATTTTTATGGGGACAATCTCATCTCTGTACTTGTGGTTCCCTTTACAGCCCCAACACTGAATGGGCGTCTGTCTCTACCTTTGTTCCCCCATTTCATCCATTCTCGGCTCTCTAAACGATGGTTGTCCCTGAAGACTATTTCTGAAAAAGGGAGGTTTGTTTCCCTTCTGCCTCTACTCTTTCCTGAACTTCTTCTGATCATCCCAAGCCTTACGAAAAGTAGGCCTTTCTCTTTGCTAATCATATAAGCATTTAGCCTTTCTTATTGTTTCTTCCATATTCTTAGGATCATCATACTGAATCTTGTCACTAATGGAAGGTGGCAGTCCACTTATATATCTCTGAATTTTGACAGCCTCATCTTTGATGAACGGAACATACTTCAATAGTTCCAAAAACCTTCGTTCGTATTCATCAATGGTCATGCTACCTAGCTTGAGTTCAAAGAACTCCTTCATCTTTCTATCATAGTATCTTTTAGTCAGGTATTTCTTCTCGAAATACCTCTTGAACTTCTTCCACATGAAATCCTTCTCATTGATGTGTTGCACCTGCACAAACTGATCCCACCACATGGATGCTTTTCCTTTCAGTTGATACATCGCAATTCTTCCTTCTGCATGAGAGGAATAATTTTGTAGTTGGAAATATTTTCTCATGCCAAGAAACCATGTTTCAGTATCTTCCTCCTTATTATGTTCTCCATCGAACGTTGGAGGCTTGATCTTGTTCATCTCCCCTTTTAATTCATCCACTCCAGATTTTCAGTGTTTCCTAGTAGGGGATGGGCTTGAACTACTGCGTGCCTCCCTACTGGAATGCTTTCAGGAGTGACGGTGATTTCTTCTACCACTCCTCGATATTCTTCTCCTCTTAGGGGTTCTGACACTTCTTGATCTGCTTGTGTCACTCTCTTTTTCCAATTTCCTTTCTATTCTTTCCAGGTTCTTCCACATCTTTAAGTTGAATTCACCCTGTTGATCCCTGACCCTCATGAGCTTTCGGCTATCAGCTCGGTGAGCTTGGGCATCTTTCTACAATATTTTGATGAGTTTCATCATATGTCCTTCCTTATCCAATTCTCTTCCATGCCCATTGGAGTTTGATCCTTTGACTCCTAGGTTGACATCCCTTCCTTCTCTTTCGCTCTCTACAATGGAGGCAATCCGCACCTCTTCCATTTCTATACTCGACGTCAGTTTTTGGTTGTCCTGACACTCGTTGAACTCTACACACATAGCATGCAATCAACCAAAGTTTGTCAAGCCCTTAATCTTTCAAGAAAACTTACAACATTCATAAACCAACGTGAACAAGAAAAACGTTTGGATTCCATTAAATTTTCTGAGCTCTGTTCGGCTCTGCAAATTTTCGGGACCTCGAAACTTCTGGTTTTGGGGTTTTGGTCCACGAGACTTTCACACTCGATTTCCTCTCCCAACTCCCAATCTCTGTCGCTTCAATCCCCAAATTCTGAAAATTCGATTTCCTTACTCCTCGGGTCCACAGCATAGCTGTCGCCCTTAAAATCTGCTACGATTCTTCCTTCTCCGAAGATTTCAGGACTTTGGCACTTCAGGTTTTTGGGTGATAGATTCTTCTTTCTCCCTACCCTCATAACGAAAGGCACCTTTCGCAATTCACGATCTCGCGAGTTCGTGAGTCGAAGACTCTCGACTCCTCTTCCTCCAAACACTGATACCCGAGATGCAATATCTCGCGAGTTTGTGAGTCAAAGACCATTGACTCCTCTTCCTCCAAATGTAGATACCCAAGATGCGATATCTCGCAAGTTCGTGAGTCGAAGACCATCAACTCCTCTTCTTCCAAACGTCGATACCTGAGATGCGATATCTCGTGAGTTCATGAGTCGAAGACTCTCGAATCCTGTTCCTTCAAACGCCGATACCCGAGATGCAATACAGGTATGGCTCCCTCCTTGCTAGTGCCTACTACATATAACTGTAGGCTGGGGCTATGTCCTAGCGCCTCTTGCAAATCGCGACTTCGCAAGTTGGAGTGTTGAGTCTTGGCACTCTCCCTTTGTGAAACTCCGAGAAGCGATGGTTGACTTCCTTTTCACACTTCTCACAACTCGCAATCTTCACAAGTTGAAGCGTTGAGCTCTCATGCTCCTTTTCTACGAAACCCTGAGACACGAAAGTTAGCGATGAGTTGACTCCTTTCTAGGCAACGTGTGTCTAGCACCTGTCACCCACTTCCCTTTTCTCTGGGTGCTTATTGTTACACCACCTATCAACCACATTGTCCCTACCTAACGGATGTGCCACGTGTTCTACGAGCCCTCGGTTCTTGGAACTTCATGAATTTGTAGTAAAAAAGAATTCCTTTCAACCCCCGAACCCCCGATACGCGATACCACGCGGAGGTTCTGATCCAAGGATTCTCCCGCAACTTCAGTTTTCCTCTACCCTCTGGGTCCACAGAGAACAACTGTCTCCCACATCCACAGTGGAAAGTGGCACACTTAGGAGGGTCCATGTCACGTACAGTGACATTGTTGGGTCCCAACACTCTCGCTTGTCTTCTCGACTCACTGGCACGTGGTACACACCCATGTGTCGACGTCCATTCCAAGGCAATCCAACAGTTAGACTTTTCTTAAATCTACGACGCAGATCCTTTCGACGTTTCAGGGGACCCACACAAGTGGCTCATTTCGAACCCCCCCCCGCCTTATTAAAGGTAGAAAGGTAAAGGGGGTTTGAAATATAATCTTTTCCATAGATCCGAGCACCCTAATCTAAACCGTCGAAACCTGCACGCTCAATTCCGGACCCCCCTCCCTGTTAAAGGTAGAACGTCAATGGGGTCTGGAATGGAACCCTGGCCATATATCTGGGTGTGCAAATTCTGGCCGCCCAGATCTGCTCGCCACTTAATACTCCTGTGCAACTCCAAAGGGTTTAAACCTTGTGCATGTTCTCTAGATCTGATGATCATGAGGGTTCGCCTTCCCTCCCGAATAGATCCAACGGCTACAACACTTCAAGCATTGAGCTCTCTTTCTCTCTGGCCATATACCACACCGACTATGGTTTCATAACACCGCTACACCTCTTGAGCTTTGTAATCACAGTCAAGTAATCTCCTTGGCACTCAGGAGCACTCAAAAGTCTGAAATTGGTCCTCTAGACACAATTTCTCCTCAAACTCTTGGTCCAAAGACCCTTATCTGGCCCATCTAGGCTCAGTGTCGAAACCTTGGCTCTGATACCAATTTGTAACACCCCCAACCATCAAACCACTTGGTCGAGCAATGTCACTCACTCAGCTCTAACTTCACTGATACCAAACCGTAACACTCTTTCATACTGTGCGGAACAAGATTCTCATGCTTAATTAATAACATGCATTTAAAACAAGTTAAACACATTTAAACTTAGAATAAGACAAAAGATTATGGCTAACATAAATAATCCATGGAATTATCATTAATTCATATACACAAACGTACAAAACATGATTAAAGCATAATCTGGTACTTATCTTTGAAATAGTGGTAGTTCCACCAACCAGGTGCAGGCCTTCCATGAACCTCCCAGCCTTAGACCACACTGCTCATCAACCTCAGCAGTGGGTCACCCCTGAGCTGGTACCAATCTCCACCCCAAGGAAAGGAATCCTAGGCTAGGCTGAGGTCACAGGAAAAACAACAAAGAATGACTGGAAGGATTCTTCCCGGGATGCCATCTTACGCCCACTACTCCCCGACTCTCATTCCCCACATGCCTATTCCACCCAGGAGTATACACCTTCACAAGCATAGTCCATCAGTGCTACACCTCCCTCTTTGGGTCTTGGCAATGGCTAGATCAGGAAGTCTTAGAGCCTGAAGCTAGTCCTAGACACTCTCTGGAAGAAACCCCTTCCCAACAAACTCTCTCACCTGGAGGGAGTTGCTCGCAAGCCTGACAACCTGCCTCTTCCAACAACAATCACCTCCCACACCTAGAGAGAGGTTACACACAGGCTCAACATGGACTCACACTGGCCAATAAGCCACATGGTTCAAGCACTACATGACCACTACAATCCACTGGAAACCATACATGAACACTCTAGGGTAGCAACAAACAGGTGCAACAACATAACCAAGCTCAGCAAGAACGGGACACTTCCATATTCTCAATCCAGAAACATAGGATAGACTCACGCTCTAGTTCTCAGGAATACATGACAAGTTGTCCACGTAGGGGTCAACTCAGACTCAACGGTTCAGAATAGAAGGGGGTGTACCAGCTTTTTAGAAACAAACACAGGCTTTTCCCTGAAATCAACACAGGCGTCTAGTTCAGGGGATGTACGGTTCAGAAGATGCATGAGGTCTTTTGCAGAGGTCAGACGGGTTCACGCTCAAGCAGTTGCGTAGAATGGAAGCAGAACCCCCAACACGGCCCAACTCAGCAGTTTTATCTGCATGCACCTGGGTTGACACTTGTCACCAATGAAACTGCATGCACTCCATAGCATGCGTTCCTTCCCATTTGGCAGTCCTTCGTCCTTCCCCAAGAACTTAGTATAAAACATATAATTCAGATGGTCTTTTTTGGAATAATAATATTAAAATATTATTCCCAGGGATTTAAGCCCCCTAGGCTTAGCCCCTAGGCTCAACACTTAGCCCCTTTTCCCACCTTCCAACCCCTAATCCCTTGCCCACTCTGTGGAAGCTTAGTCCCCCATCATTCATTCATCGTGGTCGGTCTGCACATGGTGGTGTTTATAATTTTATAAATGTTCTGCATAGATACATGTACAAAATCAGGCTCTTGGCCTTCAACACTTAGGCTCCCTGGCCTAACAATCACATAAGCCTACCAACTTATATAAACTTGGCTCACCAGCCTATAAAACATACTTACAATTCATAATGCAAACTTTACATTAGGGCTTGGCCTTGGGGAGATTACAGTATGAATGTGATAAGGGCGAAGAGATAAATCCAATGGAATAGGTCTCAAATAATGGTGCAAAAATTTCCATACTTTTTTTTTTGTTTTTACACTTGCGAAGTTATACTCTGGTCTGAAGAATACTACAGTGATGAAATGCCTAAATGCTTAACCAAGAATAAATGTGTAGTGATTTTGCAACTCGAACACAGTTGTGTGACAATATATCTTGTCTATTTTATATTTTTTTTTGTCCCCAAGGGTTAGGTATTCAAGGGTTCTACAGGCAAGGGTTTGCCCTGTGCTATAGCTCTCTGATATACATGCAGGGTCTAACAGTGGTACTCGGCCCAATATCTTAGGGCACCAACTAAGGAGGCTAGACTGTGCCCTTAGCCATACTACCCGACTACCTAGGTACTAGAGAGTATCTTCTCGAATGTTGTTCTCGGTGACACTATAACAGTCGGGCGGATGATCGGTTTATATAAAGAGGGCTTTAGAAAATCTAGGCCAATCCGTATATAGGTGTTGTCTGATGCACTACCACTCGAAGGGGTACCAACAGGGGTTACAAGGGTGGCCAACAAATGTGTGCTTAAGTACCACTTGTATTTCCTACGTGTATGAATCCCTCAACCATGGGTTTATGCACGTAACGACAGATATCTATAGCTTAAAGACACTAGAATACATCTCTACCCTAAAAAAAAATTAACCCACAATTTTCTACTGAGGAAAGTGCTCTAATACCACTTGTAATATTCCAGATATAAAATGTATGCAGAATAGAAATAAAGTGCTAGAAATGGCAGATAAACAATAATATAACTAGAACAACACCACAATAACACTGAAATGATATCAGAATAACACCAGAAAGAGCACTTTGATTCTGAGAGCAATGTTCACTTGCCTCTTCGAGGGGGAAACCTCCATTCGAAAAAATCTCTATTACAATAATATCCAAGCTAGGGTTTTCATACCCTCAACTCCTATTTATACTAAATATGTCTATCAAAAGAACCATCTAGAGGAAGATGCTTCTAGAAGGGGAAGCTTCTATTAGGTCTTCTTACATTCGACTTATTCTACCTTATTGCAAGGCCTTATTAATATTGACCTTTATTAGATCCGAATATATTGTTCTACCTGCATGAGGGGTTAGGTCCCTAACATACAGTGAAGGAGGAAAACTTAAAGGAACATGCTTTTCTATTGGATTTGGTTCACCATATGCTTATGGTGTCCTGGAAAATGGGTAGGGTTTGCTAGAAATTTTTAAAGTCTTGCTCAACTTCTATTGTTTGAAGTTGACTTTGTACTGACTTTTTCTTGTCTTATGATCACACACATAGGTATCATTGGGATATGCCAGTGGAAGAAGCTATAGAACTAGCTTGCTGCTCTATATACCATGCAACATTTCGTGATGGTGCTAGTGGGGGTGCGGCAAGTGGTATGAATCATTTTATATTTTGACATACTTGATATATTTCATTATAGATGTAGTTTCTTTATGCTCTTATGGGTAATGAATGTTCTTTATTTCAGTGTACTATGTGGGTCCTCAAGGTTGGAAGAAGTTGTCTAGTGATGATGTGGGTGAACTTCAATATAAATACTATCCAGTCATAGAAAATGTCAAATAAAATCAGAAATATGCTATGTCAAAGAGGTTGGATCATATGGCACATTTGATGGTGTTTTCATTGGTGAACTTGGACATGTGGAATTAAGAGTAAAAAAAAAAATTCAACATATATGCTCTATTTATTTACTAGAATTTATACAGTTCATCTCTTCAAGGCCTATCACAAGAACTCCACCCTTCCCATTTTCCATACATATCTAAAACTTCTATGTGAATATTAGGATAATCGTTAGCATATTCATCCCTAACCTGTAACTGTGTATAGATTGTATAGAGAGATCTAGGAAAAGAAAGGTAGATCTACCCTGGGGAATTGTGTGAGACTATTGTCATCTTCTTGAGGGATGCTAAACCATATGTGTACTTTTTGTTTATCATTAAAAATATTCCATTCTCTATTTTTTTTTCATTTTTTTTTCGAGTTATGTTGGTGTACATGGCTTACTCTTGGTGAACATACTTTTTTGCATAAATCTTCTATGTAAAGTTACGAATTGGTTAGAAACTTGGAACATATGATTCTACATTGTACAATATTACTTCAAACACATGAATTAGTGAAGCTTGGTTATTTATTTTGTTTTTTGAGATGACCAGATGCTTATTTTATATTCTTATTATTTGCATTATAGATAGTTGAATGTAGATGTGTGTTGAAGTGGACATATGCATATGTATATTATCTTCCAGAACATGAGCATGATAAAAGACAATTATTTGAGTACTTGTAGGGTAAGCTTCTTATTTTGGCTGTATCTAGTATTAGTGTAGTAATTCTTTGCTAAACATACTATCTATGTAATGTATGCTATATGTTTTCAGTTTGTTCTTCTCAAATGTTGAGTCTGCATATGAAAACCATTGTAATTGAAAACCTTACTCTGACAAGGAGAGTCAGGTACATAAGGATTTATGAAAGCTTGTATGATCATAATAGAGGAACATAAATGTCTTCATCCTAGAGCTAATTGAATACAACATTCAAATTATGTTTGGTTTCAATATTCTTCTTTTATTGTTGTCCTATTTTTGTTTTTATAACTACTATAATTTCCCTTTACTAATTCAGGGTTTTAACTTGTGATGTGAAGGAGCTCATGGATTGGGAGAACATGAGTGTGAACATTGGAAAAATGCATGCTTGTGGGCATGATGCACATGTCACTATGCTTTTTGGAGCTACCAAATTTCTTCATAAACACAAAGATAAACTCCAGGTGCTTTTCAGGCATGTATGTTTGGATTGTATTTTGTTTAGATTTCACATTTAATTTTCTTGTTCCTCATAACAGTGTTGATTACATGAGCTGGCAAACAAGCAGAGAAAATTAGTGAAAGATACTTCTTCTAAATTGTTGGCCCATATCCTCTACTCATATCGAGGAATGGGCCTGTTAGTAGGCACCATGATTGATGGATGGGATGAAATGGTAATAGAAAACTTGATGTTACAGTGGCTATGTTTTATATTATGTGCTAACAAGAATAATAATGCTATTGTTGGCTTTAAATTGACAGGGCCCTAGTCTATATTATGTAGACAATGAAGGAGGAAGACTTAAGGAAACATGTTTTTTCTATTGGATCTGGTTCACCAAATGCTGATGGTGTCCTGGACAATGGGTAGGGTTTTCTAGAAATTTATAAAGTCTTTCTCAACTTCTATTGTTTGAAGTGACTTTGTACTGACTTTTTCTTGTCTTATGATCACAAACATAGGTATCGTTGGGATATGCCGGTGGAAGAAGTTGTAGAACTAGCTTGCTTCTCTATATACCATGCAACATTTCATGATGGTGCCTGTGGGGGTGTGGCTAGTATGTAGCATTTTATAATTTGACATAATTGACATATTTTATTATAGATGTAGTTTCTTTATGATCTTATGGGTAATGAATGTTCTTTCCTTCAGTGTACTATGTGGGTCCTCAAGGTTGGAAGAATTTTTTTGGCAATGATGTGGGTGAACTTCATTATAAATACTATCCAGTCATAGAAAATGTCAAATTAAATCAGCAATATATTGCTATGTCAAAGAGGTTGGATCATATATCTTAAAGCTCTATCCTCAGAAAATACATTGTTTCTCATATGCTCAAACACAACCAATATTTTTTAACTTATGTTAAGATTTTTTTGTAATGCTTAAATGTTGTTTTAACTTGGTGGTTTTGTGCATGTTTTGTAATATGCAGGTGCATTATCATCGATAGTCGAAGGCAAAGGAAGATTCACTTAGTTACCATTGTAATATTTTGAAAAGACATCGATGTAGATGATTTTCATGTAATGTATGGGGACAATTTTTGTCATGGACCAATATTAATCAATTAGTGGATTTTCAGTTGGAAACTCATATTTATTGTAATATTACTTGAGATTTCATATAATATAATTTATGTGGTTGAAAATTATATGTTTGTACTTGATATTATTTACTTCTTGTAATTAACTAATGTGACTTTGCATGATTCATATGATTTACATTTGTATTAGATGAGCATGCATATTGTATGATTTTTTAAAATTTAGACACAATATCATGCTTAATTTATATTGATTAATAATGGACACCATTAAAACCACTAATAAATAAT
Organism: Picea sitchensis; assembly: GCA_010110895.2. Taxonomy (NCBI): domain Eukaryota; kingdom Viridiplantae; phylum Streptophyta; class Pinopsida; order Pinales; family Pinaceae; genus Picea; species Picea sitchensis. The sequence goes on along the minus strand of SNQJ01S0138996.1, from coordinate 6,404 downwards.
GAACACGCATAAAACGACTAAAAATGACCAAATTGGTTCTTTATATTGATTTACAATGACCACAAATAAAATGACTAAAAATGACCACATTAGTCATTTATATTCTGAAACCACTAAAAAGAGATAAATGACCACTACAAAAGTGAGAGATGAATGACCACTACAAAAGTGAGAGATAAATGACTAAACAAATGACCAAAAAATGACCAAATTTCGCATATAAATGACCAAATGGAAACTTTGGTCATTAATTAGCAGTCACTTATCACACGACCAAAACGTGGTCATATTTAGCTTATCTTGTGGTCATATTTGGTCATTAATTGCCACAATTAATGACCAACTATATGACCACAAGATAAGTTATAAATGACCAAGCTAAATATGATTACATTTTTGGTCATGTGATAAGTGACTACTAATTAATGAATAGTGGTCACCAACTAAAAAATGGTCATTTATATACGGATTTTGGTTATTTATTTGGTCATTTATCTCTCATTTTGTATTAGTGTTCATCACAAACCTGACCCTCAAAAATTCCTTGCGAGATGAAGGAACCCACTTATGAAACCAATGATATGTTTGACATATCATCAACTATAGAGTTGAGCTCCTTGTAGACATGTGAAAAATAAGACCACTTTAGGTTGGAAAGGAAGGATCAGATCTAAGACAACAGAGGATGAAGACTAACCCCATGAATCTACACTTTGTCATTTGCCCAGCCTATTCCTACCTTGGAACCACCTAAAACTTGATTTTTTCTCAGATTTAATAAATTGACCATACACAACAATGCCCACATAAAAAAGCATTTTTCTTTCATGTTTGATTTGTTACCCAGTGCATATCAAACCTTAAATAAATTCCCCTCATAGATATGAAAAACAAACCCAACACCAGAACGAGGGGGTGCCCCTGGCTGACCCTATCAAAAAAATCCCCATGTAACACCCTGTTTTCCCCCAAGTCTGTAATTACGATTAAGAGTTAATGATTGTAATTGATGAACAATATAATTGTGTTTCACGTTTAATGAAAATTTCCAACAAGATGACTGAAGGGGAAGCTTTGAAGTACTAGACATGATATTGTAGGAGGGAACTAGTGAAGGAATTAGGGATTACTTGTTTTTCCAAAAGAAGTTAACCCCACCTGAAAATTCATTTATGAAAAGTGTGTTAAAGTACACAGATTTCCTTTGTTCATAAGGAAGGGAAAATAGTTAATGAAGAATCAACCTGGTTGTTGGGAAAATTATGTTTTCCTTCAGAACTATACCATAAAATGGTTTGGTCGACTGAAGATATTATATAGGAGTACCATAAGAGGTGCACCTTCGATTTGGGAGCATGACGCCCAAGAAATATTCTAACGAAAGAAACTGAAGAGAAACCCAAGGAAAAGGGAGAAGGTTCAAGGGGGAGAACAACAAAAAGAGAGAGACACATAAAGAGGCACGAGAGTGTGTATGAGTGTGAGTAGAGAATGAGCATGTAAGAAGGAACAAAGAAGAACTAGGAAGTTCTTGCAAGGAAAATAAGAAGCTTACCCAGTGAATTTGGGGTCGATTTGGAACAGAGAATACCCAAACCCGAACAAGAGTAGAGAGGGCCATGAGTTGGTGATTCTTGGAAAGAAACCATCATTGGTAAGGGGAGGGAATTAAGGGAATGTGTAGCAGTGAAGGGAATCCCTTGTGTAGAGGAAATCCAACTAGGAAGGTACCTAGGAAGCTCGTGGTGGTGTTGGTCTCAATGGGAAAAAGGGGGAAACTCTATTGTTTCCAAATAATGAAGGAGAGTATCATTCATGATCAAACTCATAAGTTGTGAGCTGTCTGGCGAGTTTCCCCTATGATATCATGGCTTCGCATGGGTGTGGCATGATGTAGAAAGAATGAGCAGAAAAGAGCCTACGGTTGGGTGGAAAGGTCTTCACCCTCAGTTAGTTGGCGGTTAGATTTTGATCTAAAACAGATAAGTGTTCCCAAGTGTACCTTGTAAATATCTATTAATGAATTTTAGTCCTTGCATTTTTTTATTTTATTTTGAAAGAAATTCTAATATGAAAATGAATGTTGAATATCAAACTAGTTCATTTTTTTAGACCAGTTCCAAAATGGTTGGTTAGTTGTAAAATGCATGTATGAGAAATCTTACTGGGGCTTGTAACCCTGTGTTTTCCATGACCCTTTAAATGGAAAGTTTGTAGGATGATAAAATCATCACTTTAGGAGTTGTTGGGAGGCAACACCTGGTTACCAAGGACACAGGTCAAAGGTCTACATATGCCTATGCTAAGTTCCTTTTAGAGAGTGAAGGGAAGGAAAATAGTTTATTCACCTAGAAGCACCCTGTAACTTTATTTGAAATTTCCTACTTAGAACCCCAAAGAAACCTTGACCATAGATCTAGTGTTAAGAGTTGATCTTGACCATTTGTCAAAGATCAGAGTGTTGGCGGAAGCATTTTAGAAAGGGGGGATCATTTGGAAGAACCCATGATAGTGCAAGGGTGAACCGTCCAATGGGGATAACCCAAGTCGACATGAGTCATATATTTTCCAAGGATCCAAACTGAGTAGATATGGATTGTATAAATTACCTGGAACCCAGTTCGCTAAGCTAGTCAGAATTCAGAGTTCGGAAGAATCCATGAGGAAGGTGCTTCCAATGGGGAGAATACCGAAGGCGATAACCCAAGTGGATTGGAGCCACTAATTTTCCGTGAGGCTAGGTCGATGAGATCTGAGTCGTTGATCTCGCTATGGGCCCAATCTAAGAGAATTCTTGTCGAAGGTTTGTTAAACCATTAACCGTCACGTGGATTTGAAATCCTGCTAAAAATTGGATCATCGGATTAGGGGACTGACAATCATTGGATTCATCGTGAAACCCTATGTATGGAGGGGTATAATCAGAAAGCTATTCAGAGTGGAAACACGAATCCAAATGAGTGTGTCTGACCGAAGAAAAGGTCACACACCTTTCGAGACTGCAAAAATCTGGGATGTCCGGTCACTTTAATATTGGTCGTTAGAATGTTTGGGGACCATGAGACTTAATAAAGGTAATTTGTGTTGGGTAAAATGAACCGAAATGAGTCGTAGATTTCTACAGATCTCATTCATTGGATCAATCAAACCATGGGAGAAACCATTAACTACCCTTCCATTTGTTGAACCCGTGGAGATCCCATCCGTTGATTGGGTTCCATCATAGCTGTTGGATCTTTCGGGAGTAAGGAATTTGGGGGAAAACATTCAGAAGGATGTTGTTGAGGTTGAATTACCTGCATCTCGAATGGGAAAATTCCAACCGATCGTCTATCATCGATTCTCTAAGTCTAAGTAAATGAGGACTGCCAATTTTTGCGAGTTTGTTTCTTTTTGTGTTGAGCATTTTCCAAGGATTTTCCCTTGAACTCAGACCTACATTGGATGGCATGTCACCACCACACACACACACCCTATCATTCAGTATAGATGACATGGATGATTTCACTTGGAGGCCACATAGGGTAGATGATGTCATTGAGGGAAAAATCCTGAGATACTTTGAAGGACCAGTATTTTCTTCCTAGAGTTTGGAATTGAGCATATTTGTAGTCGTTGGAAATATGTTGAGGAGAAGAATTCATTGAAGGGATTATATAATGAGAAATAATTCGAGAGTGAAAGAGTAAATTTTGACATCCCACCATCCTAAGTAAGGGTTAGGGGGTCGGGTGTGTTAGAGAGTGGTATTAGAGCTTAGTTCAAACTCTAGTCTTGAATGGGCCAACAAAGATAAATGAATTTTATAAATATGATGGTTAACATAAAGTTACATATTTTTCTTGTTATTAATTTAATCAAGCTAGTATGTGATAGCAACAGTTTCTGAACAGAATTAGTAGCAGTAACAGAGTCTTGGTTTGGGAATATTAAGGAAAATTGAAGCCTTAATGAGGCCGAGAGTATTTTCACATATAATTTGAATTTTGATTTTCTAATAGTGGCTTGTTGTTTTAGCATAAAGGAGATACCAAGAAAAAAAAGAAAAATAGTATTGATGGTACAACTCAATGTGGAAGAGACCTCACATTTCAGAGATGAGGAATCTGATGGCAGGAGGGCTAGAGAAACCCCTCTAGACTTGGTTGAAGTATTAAGGAGCCTGAAAGTGGATAACAAAAAGTTCATGAAATATCAAGTAGAGAAGGAAGAATTAAATGCAGTACTGTTGCAAAGAATGTCTAAGATTCAAAATCACTTGCAGTAAGGTCCAACTGCCAGCCATGTAGGAAGATTATATGAGAAGTTGCAAAGCGCATCATATATTTAGAGGAATGGACCAACTCACAACGATGTGGGGAGAAGTTCTTCTAGGAAGAGGCATGGGAGTGATTAATGAAAAATGTTTAGTGGAGACTCTTTAACACGATCATCTAAGGAGAGGACCATTATAGAAGATTTTTCCAACAGTTAGGCTGGGACAAGTGTGCCCAAGAAGAAAAATAAGAGACATTATCATAGTTCCTTGAGAGAAGAATTCAATAAAGTGAAGCCAACTACCTTTTATGGAGAAATCAATAAGGCAGAGGAGGAAAAAGCCTGAATACTAGGATTAAAGAAGTATTTTCGAGTACATAATTACTCAGAAAATACAAAGGAAAAGATAGTTATTTTCGACTTGAATGGAGGAGTTTCCATACTGTGGGAAGACCTCAAGAATGTTAAAGGACTAAAGGAAAGTAAGTGAACCTGGAAACAATTTGAAAAATATTTCAGTAAAGCATATTTACAAAAGAAGTACTATGATGGTAAGATCAAAGAGTTCCATGAACACAAGTTAGGGAAACTTACCATGGATTCCTATGCAAAGAGATTCTTAGAATTGTTGAGATATCTCCCTTATCTTAAGGATGAGAAATTGAAAATATAATGATTCCTTAGTGGATTACCATAGTCATATTAGGATAGGATTGATTTTGATGAGCCTAAGACACTAGAGGACACTATTAGAAAGGTCAAATGTTGTATTATCAATCTAAGGATAGGCAGGAGCCTCTTCAGGACTGGTAAAACAAGGATAACTCTGGATTTTAAAAGAAGGGATTTAAACCATCCCAATACAAGAACCCAAAAAGAGGTGCTCAATTTAGTCATCGGACTAGAAGTGTGTACCAACAAAATTTCCCCTCTCATAGTGGGATGAGACCAACAAAGAAAGTAAGGGAGAAAATAGAAGAAAAGAAGTAAGTAACTCTACAATGTTGGGATTGTGGGGAGGCACATATGTTGAGAGACTGCCCTCATAGACAACATGACAGTAAAAGAGTCTATAATGTTAAATAGGATACCACTATTAATTATGTATCCTAGAGTGTGCCATGAATTTATGCAGCCATCGAGAATCAACAGGAAGACCACCAAGCTTCAATGGTGGAGTTGGAAGGTATAATTTCCAAATGACCCATTTCAATATTAATTGACCTTGGTTCTAACCTTAGCTATATTTCACCCCAAGTTGTTGAAGAATGTGCCTTACAAAGAAGGAAGCATGAAAAACCATGATTAGTTCAACTAGCCATAGGGATGAAGCAAAAGGTGATATAAATGATTGAAACTTGTCCATTTGAAATAAATGGACTGCCTACATGAGAAGCCTTGAATATCCTACCTTTGGGGTCATATGACATGTTGATAGGCATGGAATGGTTGGCTTCCCACAAAGAAAAGATGGATTTTTTTATAAGACTTTGGAATGTGAATGTGAGAATGACATTAAGAGGGTTCTACAGGGCATCCATAAGCATGTATCAGTGAGGCGAATATCAATGTTGAAACTCAATAAGTATAATCGAAAAGGGTTTCCCTTGTATACAATACAAGTGTTAAATTTAACAAAAGGCAGCAAGATGAGAATCAAGGATCACTTAGTGTTGTATGAATCCACATATGTGTTTTCAGAGGTGTTTAAGGATAAATTCGTGAGTGCGGACACAGACCAATCTCCCCAGATCCACCTGGATCTGGAACAAAACGTGACAGAATACTACTCTTTCCCTAGTCTAAAGTATTGAACGGACAAGAGAAGAAGGATGATGTACTTACTTTATGAAAGCTCTCCTTATCTCTGTTGATCCTCGCTCTGCTACGATGCTCTTGCATCGTCCAATCACAACAACACAAACCAATCACAGCAAAGACATTAATATATTCAAAACTCTATACTATACATGTGATCAAGGAATCATGTAATAAGATGATATCATCGTTATGGGAAAGGGACATATTCATGTATTATATTAACTGAAAGAGAAATATACAACCTGAGCCTTGATGTCGTAGATCTCCTTTCAACGGCTTCTAGCTTTGACACACACACATTTGCTCATCATGCATGAAGAACTTCC
>SNQJ01S0138993.1:0-25271 GCA_010110895.2 Picea sitchensis | reverse complement strand
GGACTCAGATGTATGTAACCATGGGATGGGATGTGTTTCTCTCTCATAGGCAATAGATTCACTCAATTGCTTACCTTCGAATACCCATTTATTATGCCAACCATAAATATTACTAGTGACACAATATATGAACAACATACTTCATTAATCATTATAAAATCAAGTATTCCATGATAGATATTCATCTACTATACCATAAGCTTCAGATCTAAACACTAGCTATGACCTTCATTCATTTAGTGCTAATATACAGTTCTTTCCTTAGTTTATTTTTAGTGTGCAGTGTTATTTCCTTTATCATTTAACAGGTTCATCATAAACTTACTATAGAAAACACACTCAGAAAAATTGCATACATTCGCACAAAACACAGATATATTGTGGTTCACCCCCCTAGGGCTACGTCCACAAAGATTTGTCGATTTGGAGAATCATTCATATTATTGTAAGACCTAGTGTTGTGCATTGTACATTTCTTCCTTCATTACACCCAATCTCCACATATCACCCAAGTCCCTCAAAAAGACCTTTACTCAACTAAAGGACCCATTGCAACCTCAACAATACATCCCATAAAAAGGACAACCCTCTCATCGTCCTAATACATTATACTTATACAAAACTAGGACAAAGCCCTTACAAAAACCCTAATCTTAAGTGGATTAGGTATGTCTACTTTCTTCTGGACTTAATCTCGGTTGGTCCTCAATCCAACCGTTGCTCCAAGTTGGCACTTGTCCACTTTCTAACTGCTCCGCAACAGTTTGTCCAATTTGTAATTGCTTTTCTCGGTGCTTCTTTTCCTTTTTTCTGGCACTTTTTTCCTCTATTTTCGGTGTTGCTTTTCCTATATTTCCAGTGCACTCCCTTATTTTATGCCACTGCTTTGATTCCTTCAAAATTTCATTGATTCTCTCCAAAATTGGTCTGTGCCAATAGGGATTGTCATACATGCTCCCTCTGAATCTCATACTTTGTTGGCTTCTTTTAATGAATCATGTTAGTTCTATATATAATTTTCTGATTACTGGAGCGAGTGTCTCGTCATTGTCTTCTCCCTCTTGCTGGGAGAATTCTCTGGACACAAATCAGGTTTATGCATCTTTATACTTTTTTCTATAGCATGCTTGATTTGTTATATCAATCTTGGAAGTCATCACTAACTTCCCTTCTGGTCTCAAGGAAAAAAATGTATCCTAATCCTTCTGAATAGTTTCTTCCTCTATCATTGAAACAAGGGAATATTCTCAGGATATTTTATCTCTCCTAGAGATCTCTGAAGTTATGAACTAGTATTCTTAACTCATAGAATTTGTCTTATAGTCCTGGAATATGTCTCGTTTTTACATATAATCCTTTATGATATCAAGCTTACTCTAATTCTTCATGGCCACCCTGAAGTTTGAATCCCTCTGAGTCTATATAATCTTCGAATCCATATTCTGCCTCTAATATGTCTTGTCAATTTTATATGTCTTTGCATCCTGTAAAGTGTCACATACCATTGTTGGTCTCTTCCTAGTTATTGCATTGATTCTGGGTAGGCCCTTTTGGATCTACTAACTCTTCTTGGTGATATGAAGAGTCATCAATTGTACTAGGGGATAACCTTCTTCTCCTCGTGATCTGTCTTCATATCATATGTTTTGTATCTAGAAAAAGTAACTTATTCTTCTTATTATTATTCAAAAAATGGATGTATACAGTCATGTATACAACTTGGATAGTCTTCTCCATGTCTCATCTAATATGTTGCCTCCTGCAACGGTCACTACAGCTTCCTCGAGGTTATCACTTGTGACCTGCCTGTAACAAGAATAACAAGAGAGAAATAGCAGACAAGAATAATATTATTTATAGTAATAATAAAAACAATAGTGAGAATGATCGTCATAGTAGCTCCTTAAGAAATATCACTTGTGATCTGGAACCTGGAGTCTTGTCGTCAAGAATGAGTGTGTTTCTTTTCTTCTGAGTCTCCTTCACTCAATATGACAAGTACTTTCTTCAACATGTCCTTTGTACTACGAAAATAAGCTATCTTGACAGAAATCTAAGTTAGGGAATAAACTATATAATCTCAACTTTAATCAATCTAGTACTTTGACTTTAATTTTGACCAATGGTTAGTATGGTAACTTCATAAGATCAAAATGAAACCTGGATATTCATAAGATTACAATAATTCCATAACAAGTAGAGGCATATCAAAGTAATCAAACCTGAGGTTCATAGTTCCTATGAATGTGTTGGATGTACGATTTTTGTTTATATAAAAAATCCTTTCTCTTGCAAATACCCTTTAAAATAATGATACAGTTTAAACATATATAAGTACATACCTTTTACAGTATCGGAAAGTAGTGGAACCATTCAACAGCAGCAGCAATAAATAACAAACATTTTAAAACTTCAACGGTGCTTCAACTTTTAACTTAAAGTTAGTTGGATAGTTTTTAGGTTAAGGCACACTAGGACAATAAAAATCAATCCCAACACTTCACAAAAACTTTGTTTCAACTGGTGTTGCAACTGGCATGAAGGAACTGGCACTGCAACTGCAACTAGTACTAGTTTTGGTTTCCTAGTTTTCTAATTTTCAGTCAAAACTAGGGTTTGTATTTCTGGAGAATCTAGCCACTAAAAAAGTTCACTCAAGATGCAAATATATGCACTAGGGTAGGGTGCACTTCCCAGGGTGATTTTTGGTCAAAAATTCCTCTTCAGTAAAAATCCCTAATTTTCTTGTACGACAACAGTGATGTCTATATACCCGGTGAAAGATGCTCTATTCAATCAAGATTTGATACCATGTTAAGTTTTTGCTATTTTTATTAGGTTATTTCCAAATTACATGATCATTCAATGCATTTCCAAAACAACAGCATAAAGAGGATCATTGAAAGAAACACGATCACAAGGTACGCAGCATTTTATCCTGGGAAACCCTCATGGGGGAGAAAACCTAGCAAACAATTCCTCAATAATAGATTTCCAATACAATGCCAAGACTAAGACCAAAACACCAAAGATAAACCAAGACTGAGCATCTGCCTCTCTTCTCCTTCCTCCTGCAACTACAACTTCCTTCAAGATATGTCCACTAGATGAGTGAGTGTGAGTGTGTTCAAATGAGGCACCATCCTTACATATAAATACAAGTTGAGAAGGCGCTAGGGTTATGTCTCTTCACTTGGTGAGTCCGACTTCTCCTAGAAGTGATTAAAAAAACTTTATAATTACTAGGAGCCGACTTTACAAATACCATTATACAAATGCAGTTTGACCAATCCACAAAATGGGATTTGATCTTATACAAGACCCGACTTTATCAATCCGCAAAAGGGGATTTGATATATTAAAAAATAATTCAAATATAATTAGAATATTCTTCGAAGTTACAATATTTCAACATTGGGCTTCAAAGGAATCCTATCAGAAGGAGGACCCTTCAGAAAAACTTGGAAACCTTACCAAGGTGAAATTTCTGGTGGCAAATTATTGAGTCAATGAGAACCATCGAGCTACTAGGAGGGTAAGTTGATGAGATCTGGACCATAGATTTGTTAAGTTGATAGGTGCTACGAGGAAAATATCTCTATGGCTAGGGGTAAACCAAAACAGAAAAAAATGACTGTAGAAATCAACTCTAATCTCAAGTATGTTATATAAGAAAATATGCTAACAAGAGAAGATAGGAGGTCTACCTCATCCAAACGTTCGATGAAGTCCAACGTTGAGAACTTGACTCAAAGCAATATACCTGCAACTAGTCCTCAACAGCCAAGCAACGCAAGAATATGGTGATAATATATGATGTTAGCACATTCAATAGAATAATCCATCAACATCCATAACAAATACTCCAATGGAATAATAATTCAAATATTTGCGAGATATTAATTAGAAAAGAAAAGAGTATTTCTATTAATATATAATCAGCAGAAGTGAATGACTTACAGACATCTGTATTAGCACGTTTCAGAATCGAGAAACTCAATTCCTTCCAGTTGGGCCTCCACCACTTCAATCCTCCACCAAAGGCAAGCTCATATAAGAGAGACCATGAAGTTCTCAACCAGTAAGGGAAGAGATTGGGAGTTGAACAATGTGTTCAGACTTAAGGGACAAAGGGACGCAGACTCAATGTGAAGTGAATAATTTCTCGAGAGTAACTTTGCTCTCAAAGTTGAATTCTTTCTCCTCTTTTCAATAGCTTAGATTTGTCCCATTTATAGCCTTTAAGTGGAATTGAAGTGTCGAGTTGGAATGTTTCCAGTATATGGATTGCCAAGGATCATTGATCTCGAGACTTGACATGGAAACCCAACACCATTTTTCAATTTTGGGCACATTTCCCGATGTACATGGGATGTAGTGGTGCAACCTGCATATACTCATGTTGTAATATAGGCAGGGTGTGTATATGTGGAAAAATTATATTTTTAGCTCTCGGATTTACGAAAGGGGACTTCAAGTCTGCATAGGGAAATGGAAAAAGGCCTTCTGTGAAATATTGCATGAGGTGAGGCAAATATTGCTATAGAAGATGCCCCCTAATGTGTGACGTCAGAGGATTATCCACGATGGCCGAAATACATTATAAAAACCCAGAAGTGGAGTAATGGGGACCCAGCTAGAAGAACTAGTTTCTCATTACAATTTGTATTGACTTTCCATACAAGGCTGCCAATGTGAATTATAGTGCATATCCATGTGAAAATATACCAAACAATTTTCCATGGCCATGAATAGGAAAATACAAATGTGGCTACATGCCAAAGGCTATCATATGCCAAGGTTCTCCCAAACTTGGTCTGAGTAACTCTACCTCAAATTCCTCGAGCTTGGCTCAAGCTACCTCTACCTATTTCTTCGCCAGATCCTCTTTCTCGGTGAAATATTGAATAACCTTCTTCATCACAGGTCCTTCCAAGCGTTGTTCCACTGTGGTGAGTTCTAGTTTTGCACGTCGTCCTTCAATTTCCTCAAAAAGTATGTAAGTTGCATCCTACACTGGTTGGAGTCGTTGAGTCACTTCCATGACCTTTCTTTGGATGGCATGGACCTACTGTTGAACCATGTGTTGTTCCTGGGAATGTTTCATCCTCTCAATCACTAATAGTGGCTTCAATTTTGCTTGCACCATTGTTTCTTGTTGCTTGGCCTCTTGAAGTTGTGACTCCAGTGCCCTTAGTTTAGGGTCCTCTTCTAGGCACTCGTAATTCTGTGCACTTCAACTGCTATTTTTTTACATTCTAAGGCCAATGCCTTGATTCTCTGGACTACGCTCCGGGCAATTTCTTCTCTCTGGTATCGCACTTCTGGCGGAGTGCTTGGAACCTCTTTTAACTCTAGTTTTTCTATCCTCTATTGGAGCTACTCAATGACTTCAGCAAGCTTCCCTACTTGGATTTCCACTGGGTCTTATTCCATCTGTTCTAAGCCTGTCACAGAGCGAAGTTCTCTAGTGACTGCTTCTTTAACTCCAATCTGCTCTATGAGCAGTTGTTCCTTCTCCTTCTAGATCTACGCTCTATCCTCTACAAACTTGGCATGGATGTTGTCTTTTTCCTGTTGCGCAACCCAGCATTGTTCTATGGATTCCTCTGTTGCTTGCTTTAAGGCCTTTGTGGCCTACTCTTTTTCTTCCTGAACACGACGAAGGCAAGCTTCAGTCGCATCTTCTATTCGACGTAGCTGGGAAGTTTCATCTCCCAACTCCGTTCCTTCTGATGACGGGGGCACAATAGACACTGTGTGGCTGGAGTAGAGGGCTTGTTGTACCCCTTTCAGCTCTGCTTCAATTATTTCATACATGGTCTCTTGTTTGGATTCATTGTGATGTAAGATATTTTTTTAGGTATCTGAGACAGCGGCGATGATGAAATCTATGTCATCCATTGTTAGCACAGTCTGCATATGTGGTTTACTAGATTTGGACTTCTTCCGCGATGTAGGTTTTGTGGGGGAAACCTTTCTTTTCTTGGAGGTCTTAGCTTCATTAATAGGATCCCTAGGCAGTGTTACTTTGCCTTGTTTCTTCTTGTCTTATTCTCCTTTGTCCTCTTCTTTGTCTACTTTGTTATCACCTCCCCATCCAGGTGAGTCTGAAGCAGACTTTTCTGATGCATTGTTTGGATCCTGTACCTCTTCCTTTTTCTTCCTTCTACTACTACTGGATGCATCATACTCTTTGTGAGTAACCACAGGACTTTCGATGAGGTCGAGGTCAGACAGTTCTGCCTGGTCAATTAGTATAAGGAACTCTGCAGGCCATTCCTTAGTGATTTCCTCCATGTCCTCCTGTTAGGTTCCTAACCCGCACATAGGTAGAAAAATATATTCGAATCTAATAAAGATCAATATTAATAATTCCTTTCAATAAAATAGAATAAGGCGGATGTAAGAAGACCTAATAGAAGATTCTTCTTCTAGAAGGATCTTCCTCTAGATGCTTCTTTTTAGTATAAATAGGAGTCAAGGGTATGAGAACCCTAACTTGAATATTATTGTAATAGAGCTATGTTGAACTGGAGTTTGCCCCCTCAAAGAGGCCCATGACCATTGCTTTCAGATTCAAAGTGTTATTTCTGTTATTATTCTCATATCATTTTAGTGTTATTGTGGTGAATGTTATGGTTATATTTCTGTTATTCTGCCATTACTAGCATTTTATTTTTGTTCTGCATACATTTTACATCTGGTATATTACAAGTGGTATCAGAGCACTTTCCTTGGCAGAAAGTGTGGGTTAAAAAAAAATTTCAGGGTAGAGATGTATTCCAGCATCTTTAAGCCACAGAGATCTATCGTTTCGCGCATAAACCCGCGGTTGAGGGATTCATACACACAGGAAATACAAGTGGTACTTAAGCGCACATCTATTGGCCACCCTTGTAACCCATGTTGGTACCCATTCAAGTGGTAGCGCATCAGACAACACCTATGTACGGATCGGCCCAGATTACTTGAAGCCCTCTTTAGATAAACCGATCGATCGCTTGACTGCTATAGTGTCATCGAGAACAACACTCGGGAAGATACTCTCTAGTACATGGGTATTCAAGTAGTACGACTAAGGGTACGGTCTATCCTCCTTAGTTAGTGCCCTAAAATATTGGGTCGAGTACTACTATTGGACCCCACATGTATATCAGAGAGCTATAGCACAGGGAAAACCCTTGTCTGTAGAACCCTTGAATACCTAACCCTTGGGGACAGAAACATAAACAAATTAAAACGAACAATATCTATTTCCGCACAACTGTGTTCAGGTTTCCAAGTAAATACACATTTATTTCTTGTTAATCATTTGGGAATTTCCTCTCTGCAGTATTCTTCAGACTGAAGTATAACTCTGCAAGTGTAAAAAAAAAAAGTCTGGAAATTTTTTCACCATTATTTGAGACCTATTCCATTGGATTCATCACTTTTCCCTTATCACATTCATCCATATCATTTTTTCGGCAAAAAAATTTTACCGTGCCCACCCCTTTTCAGTTCCCCCATCCTCATGGCCCATACCTAAAGCCAAGACTTGGAAGCTCACTTCAATAACTTACAATCTAGTCTCATCGAGACCCAACAAGAAGTGAAACAACTTAGTGCCAATGTTGCTGCCATAAATACAACCATGTAGTCCTCAATGGAGGAAATCAAACAAGACCTCACCACCCAGCTTGAATCAGTCTTTTCGGCACTCTGCACCAAACTGCATATCCCTATAGATAACCCTTCCTCTTCCTCACCTCCACTTACTGAAGGTGACCAATCCTCTCATTCCCATAACTTTCAGAACCATCACTTTCAACATGACCTACGCCTTCCATGGGTGGATGTGACCAAATTTGATGGCTCGGACCCCACTGGTTGGGTAACCCAAATGGAAAATTATTTCTCTTTATACAGCATTACAAATGACTTGGCCAAACTCCAATATGGTGTTCTCCATCTAGATCAAGAACGTTGGCAATGGAGAAAAACTTCTCTTCAAGGGTATATTTCTTGGACACACTTTGTGGCAAATATTTATGAATTCTTTGACACTAACACCAACCATTTGGGTTATTTGACAAAGTTGAAACAATTAGGAACAGTGGAAGACTTTATAGTTTCCTTTGAACGCCTGGCTTTTACAACAGAGGGCATGCCTGATGCCTTTTTCCAAGAGTGTTTAATCAGCAGCCTCAAGGATGAGATTTGGGCCCATGTCCTCATGGCTCGGCCTCGGAGTTGGGTGGAGGCTACTAAAAGAGATAAAGAAGCACAACAGGTTGTATCTTCTCAAAATTGAAAACCCTTCATTATCCCTCGCCCTCAACTAGTAAATCCTACTACTCCCTCTGCTCCACTAAAGATCCAAAAATTGACCAAGGCTAAAATGGATGAACGCCAACTCAAAGGCCTTTGTTATAACTATGATGGCAAATATTTCCTGGGCCACAAGTGTAAAGAACAAAATATTTTTATGGCCATCTCCGAGGATATTTCAGAAGAGGATGTAGAAACTCCCTTTGTATCTGAGTCACATGAATCCACTGACATAACCCCTCCCTGAGACCCTCCTGAAGTAGAACCGATCATTTCCCTCAAAGCTCTCACTGGTTTCTGCTCTCCCCAAACCCTCAAGTTAATCGGTTACATCAAGCATCGGAAGGTCATCATTCTGGTTGATAGTGGCAGCACCCATAATTCTATTCATCACCGCATTGCCCAAGAAACTCATTGCTACATCCATGTCATCAATAATTTCCAAATCATGATCGCCAATGGTGGTCCCATGAAATGTGGAGGGTGTTGTGAAAATGTGCATCTCCAAATTGGTGACTACCACCTGAAATACCATATGTTTGCTATTGACATGGAAGGTTGTGACATTGTATTGGGTGTATACTGGCTAAGGACTTTGGGTCCCATTCTCATGGATTTTAAAGACTTAACTATGAAATTTGACCAGGAGGGCCACCAATATAAGTTCCAAGACATCATCGTCGGTTCACCTGATATCATTAGTTCCCATCGCATGGAAAATCTTCTCAAAAAAGGTCGTTCTGGTGTTATCGCCCAACTCCATGCCATACAAGCAACAGAGACACCCTCGGTCCCGCAAGACCTCCAAGCCATCCTTTATAAACATCAATTGGTCTTTTCCACTCTCCAAGGACTCCCTCCTTCCTGTGGTGTTCATGATCATTCCATTCCCCTGGTACCCGGAAGCCTTCCAACCAATGTTCATCTATATCGTCACCCCTTTTCCCAAAAAAATGAAATTGAGAAAATGGTCCAGGAACTCCTTAATGTAGGCATTATCCACAATAGTATGAGCCCCTACTCTTATTTTGTGGTCATGGTCCTGAAGAAATAAGGTTCTTGGTGAATTTGTCCTAACTTCCGTGCCCTCAAAAAACTTACCATCAAAGACAAATTCCCCATTCCTATCATTGATGACCTCCTTGATGAATTGAGTGGCACCCAATTCTTCACTAAACTTGATCTTCGTTCAGGCTACCACCAGATACGTATGAAAGAGGCAGACATTCCCAAGATTTCCTTTAGAACTCATCAGGGCCACTACGAGATTAAGGTCATGCCCTTTCTCTTGTGTAATGCCCCCTCCACCTTCTAAAGCCTCATGAATCATGTCTTCCATCCATTTCTCCGCCATTTTGTCTTAGTTTTCTTTGATTATATCCTCATCTATAGCAAAACCTGGACAGACCATCTTGCTCATGTGGATCGAGTTCTCCATCTACTCTCTCAACACCAACTTTTCTTGAAACAATCTAAATGTGCTTTTGGTGCCTCAAAAGTAGAATACTTGGGTCATCTGGTTGGCAAAGATGGCATCAGGTTGGATCCTAAAAATATTGAAGCTATGCAATATTGGCCTCACCTAAAGACTCTTAATAGATTGCATGGATTTATGGGCTTAATAGGGTATTATCGCAAGTTTGTTTAGAATTATGGGAAGATTGCAGCACCTCTCACTGCTCTCCTCAAAAATAACTCTTTCACTTGGACTCCATCTACTTCTCAAGATTTTCAAACCTTGAAGATGGCCATGTGCACCACTCCAGTCCTTGCCCTTCCCTATTTCAAAAAGACCTTTGTGTTGGAATGTGATGGCTCAGGGAAAGGAATTGGTGTTTTCCTTATGTAAGAGGGTCGGCCTTTGGCCTTTACCAGCAAGCAACTATCTGAAAAAAAACTGGGCAAATCCATTTATGAAAAGGAAATGTTGGTTATTCTGCATTTCATTGATCTGTGGCGCCCTTATCTATTGGGGAAACGTTTCCAAATTAAGACAGACCGTCAAAGCCTCAAGTATTTTCTAGAACAACGCATTTCCTCCCCAGAACAACAAAAATGGGTGACTAAACTCTTTGGATATGATTATGAGATCATTTACAAGAAAGGCAAAGACAATGTGGTTGCAGATGCACTTTCCTAGAAATATGAAGATGAAGGATCCCTTTTTTCTCTTTCATTCATTGTACCAGATTCGCTCCAAGTCGTTCGCCAGGAATGGTTACAAGATCCCAGAAGTTCACAGTTGATCCAACAATTGCAGTCCAATGCTCCAACTTCCCCAGGGTACTCTTGGCTCCATGATGAACTTCAATACAAAGGCCATTTTTATTTAAGTAAACAATCAAAGCTTAAATCCATGGTAATTTTTGAGCTTCATGCTACACCCATAGCAGGGCACTTCGGGTTCACCAAAACCTATGACAGGGTCAAAGGTTCCTTTTTCTGGGATGGTATGAAATAGGAAATTCATAATTTTGTAGTTGAATGTGATGTGTGTCAATGCAACAAGGGAGAAATAGTCAAATCTCTGGGCACACTACAATTGCTCCCGATTCCACCTGCTATTTGGAAGGATATCTCTATGGATTTTATTACCAGCTTACCCAAATCGGGTAATAAATCTGTCATCATGGTGGTTTTTTATCTCCTTTCCAAGTATGCTCATTTATTCACCCTTCAACACCCATTTACAGCATCCATGGTGGCTCAAATTTTCATGGATCAGGTCTTCAAGCTTCATGGCATACCGCATTCTATTGTTTCTGATCACGACCCAACTTTCACAAGCAACTTTTGGGAAGAAGTGTTCAAGATACAAGGCACCGAATTGCATCTCAGCACAACTTATCATCCCCAGATTGATGGCCAAACGGAAGTTGTCAACAAGTGTTTGGAAACATATTTGAGGTGTTTTGCCTTGGAAAAGAAAAATCAGTGGGCTCAATGGTTACCCCTAGTTGAATGGTGGTACAACACTTCATACCATACAGTTACACGCATGAATCCTTTTGAAGTAGTATACGGACGGAAGCCACCTTCAGTTCTCTCATACTTATCGGGTGCCTCGAAGGTCCAGGCAGTTGACCTAACACTTACAACTTGAGAGGCTATTCTTCATACCCTCAAAGAGAATTTGGTCATGGCACAGAATCGCATGAAGAGCAACAAGTAGATCAAGGTCGCTCTGAACGTCAATTTGCAAAAGGGGATCAGGTGTTTCTTCTACTGTAACCTTACAAGAAAACTTCTCTCGAGGCCAAGCATTGTTAGAAGCTAGCACCCAAATTTTATGGCCCTTATACCATTCTCAAGCATGTGGTACAAGTATCCTATCAGTTATCTTTTCCCAGCCATTCAAAGCTACATCCTATTTTTCATGTTTCATGCTTAAAGAAGGTGATTGGAGCTAAGTGCCAAATTCAAACCAACCTTCCAGAGTTAGCTGAAGAAGGATCCATTTGGCTACATCCAGAAGAATTTTTGGACCAGCGTGAGTGGCGCCTATGTCAGACAACCATCAAAAAAGTGCTAGTCCAGTAGAAAGATACCACTCCAGCAGACACCACTTGGGAACCAGCTATGATTCTGTAGTAATTTCCTCATCTCAAGCCTTGACGACAAGGTTGTTTTTAAGGGGGCGGACATGTTAGGGTCCTAACCCGCACATAGGTAGAACAATATATTCGGATGTAATAAAGGTCAATATTAATAAGGCCTTTCAATAAAATAGAATAAGGTGGATGTAAGAAGACTTAATAGAAGCTTCCGCTTATAGAAGGATCTTCCTCTAGATGCTTCTTTTTAGTATAAATAGGAGTTGAAGGTATGAGAACCCTAACTTGAATATTATTGTAATAGAGCTCTGCTCAACTGAAGTTTGCCCCCTTGAAGAGGCTCGTGAACATTGCTTTCAGATTCAAAGTGTTATTTATGTTATTATTCTCATATCATTTCAGTGTTATTGTGGTGAATGTTCTGGTTATATTATTGTTATTCTGTCGTTACTAGCATTTTATTTATGTTCTGCATACATTTTACATCTGGTATATTACACCTCCTCTATGATTTTATAGTAACTTTGCAGCTCTTCTTTGTGTTCGTCTTCGCACGCAGTGATATAAATAAAATTTCTATCTGCGTGGAACTTCACAAATGGTCTGAACCTGTGTAGGGTGTTCAACGTCATCCGAGGGAAAGGCTCAATAGCCCTCTTTAATTGCAAGTAGTAGTTGTGGAACACTTCGTTTGACTGCCATTGTTTCACCATGTCACTCGAATACTAGAGCGTGGTGAACTTCGTAGCTAAGGGTTCTGATGGCTCAATATCAGGGAAGGTCACACCTTCCAGCATTTCGCAAGCAATGAAGCGATGAGGATCAAAAGCCAAATGAAGTGGAACTCGTAGCCCTGATCCTAAGCTTTGCATAAATCTTTCTCTAACTGATTGATGAGGTAGCTCGCCCAGTTCATTTGTAGTCCTTCCACGCATTTTCCTACGAGGTCAATAATGAACCCTGTGACCTACGTGGGTTTGTTCTTCCTTACTAGATTACCAATTATCAACTAGCAGGCTAGGCGCACTGTGCCATTCTGAATGGAGGCTACCTTGTAGCCTCTCTTCCCCTTTTCCACATCATCGTAGGTATCTTTAATTTTCTTCACCAGGGAGTGATCTATAGCCTTCCCTGGATAAAATTCTTGTGGGTCTGTTCCTTGCATACTTAGTCCAGTCATCTGATGGATAAGAGCCAAATCTACGGTGATCCATCTGTCCTACCACAGATAACCTTCATGGAATCAAGACAATAGGATTTTAATGCACGCGTTAACTTCCTGATGCCTTCCAAAGTGTGGTATCTTCATCACGTTCAGGATAGTGGACCTTGTGATGTCCATAGTCCATGGCTGGGGGATGATATTTGACTTCTTCCCCTTGGTCCTGGTTAAATACTTGTGTGGGGTGATCATTCCATGGTTCTTTTGATCTCCCAGGTTGAATTCATTAATCTTCAACTTCATGATTTTTCCTAACTATGGTCCTATTGCACGTATCCCTTTCGGGAGGTATGCAATAATCAAGGTGTAGTCAAAGTCCCTTGGGACACTATCACAGCTCACCGCGCTAGCCATATATGAGACATAATCAGGAAATATAGAAGGGATGAGATTCACATTCACCAAGTCATCCTAGTTCTTGGTTCATTTCTCTGTTGTAGCTTGGCATGGTCCAGATCCCAGAGAAGCTGACGGGGATGCTTGCACTCCTCTCATCGATGAGGCTTGGACTCATGTGGATATGACCTTCTCATCCATGAGGTCAATGAGGATCTCTTCGATGGATTTATATACTTCGATTAAGTCACCCGACATGCACGCTCAAGAACAGGTATCTCAGGTCGGTGATCAAATACTCAATGTGACAGAATGGGTAGCGAGGTCTCAAATAGGCATAGCACGAAAGGAACTAGTTCTCTGTGGGATCGAATAATCACTATTTGCATAAGTGTTCTCGGTGCAATGCTTGATAGGATAAATAGACAATGCCATAACGGACTCCTCCAATGAACAAGAACGCCTCAATCAATGCAATTCCATCAGTTATGGTGTGGTCCCAACAGTCTAACGGTGATATTTATGGCCATAATTATGGTTCAAGCCATTCTGGAGCATCGGGATAATGGTTGGGATGCCTCCAATGATCATATTTCTTTTCCATGGTGAAGTGTCAATCATCGTTATTCTGATATCCCGGCGAAGTTCCAATTCTGCAAGCCTTCCTTCTGCGAAGTCCTCCCTAGAAATTCTTGTAATTTTTCTAACTTTGCTTTCTTCTTGCTGAGATTTCTCGCTTTCTTTCCTATAATTTGAGTCATTGGTTTCCTCTTTCCATTATTTTTCTTATCTCCTCTTGGAATAGTAACTTCGCATTGTTGCGGGTCGTTCAAGGGTTCTAAGAGTAATACTTCTTCTCTTTATGGGTTAGGTGTTCTACTCTCTTGTACAGATAGGTGTTGCAAGTCTTCTTGTGCTCTTTCATCTTCGACATCTAGATCTTTAGTCCTTAGTAGCTTCGATCGGTCCTCCTGTTCTTCCAATAAGTGTGTTATTCTCCTAGCCATGAAATCTCTTAGTTCTTGCTTTTTTTGTTCTAGATCCTCCTTTTCTTGTTTCCTTCATGTCTGATCTTTCTCAATCCTTGTTTTTCCTAGCAAAATAGCAAATGGGGCGTTATTCTCAACAAATTTAACGATCTCAAATTCTTCTTCTGTCGAAGTTCCATGAGCACTCATATATGTCTGGGTAAGTCTTCCACATAGAGTTATTAGCTTTCCTCTAAATAACCCTATTCCTCCTAATGAAGGAACTATAGTAGGATTTCCCAAAATTTCCCAAGTTCTCTCTGTCATGATATTCACCTGTGTTTCCTCATCCAGAACACAGTCTATGTCGAAGTCTCATATTCTTGTTTCTATGCACTCCTTCTCTTTTAAGACCTCTGATAAGTTGATATCTCTGTGATCATTCAGGGTTTCTTTCAGCTGTAATAATACAATCTTTGATTCTTTCTAGGGTTCTATCATATCCTTAGTTTTTTGTCCTGTCTCATGGTTTTCTTGTCGCATATTCATCTTTTCAACTTTATCAATCATTTTAGGGAAATCCAAAACTTCATGGTCCATAGTTTTACAGCAAAGACAACTAGGACCTCTACCAGGGAATTCCTTAGCAATATGTCCCGGTCTTCTGCAACTATAGCAAAGAGTTAATCCCCTCTTTCTTTCAAATGATCCCCAACCTTTCCTGTACTGCGCACTAGCATCACAGTAACTAACCTGCAAAAACTTATTTCTAGGATCCTGCATCCATTTGTTAGTCCAAACATTCTTTCTATGCATAGGAATAACATATCTTGCACTATTCTTATCAAATCTACTCATATCAAGTCTTCTTTCTTCTAACTGTGCCCTAGTTTTCACACTAGGACAAAATATATTAGACATACCTAGATCCATTCTTTCGAAACAAAACTTTTCACTTATATTACCTTTCTTAGAGAACAAAGCTTTAAGATCTTACCTCTTTTCTTCAGATCTGATTCCTTTCTTAGCATAGAGCTTCACAGTCAAGTAGAATACTTCACATTAAAGGAACATATCTATGCACAGAGCTTTATTTTCTTCATTTCCCAGCAATCAAAGTTTCAATTCCCGGAAATGGAACCATTTGTTGGCATAGGGGCAGACCCAGGGTTCAACACTTCAATAGCGCACCAACAAAACCCTAACTACTGTCCCTTTTGGCAACAACTGGGAAGTAGATGAAGTCTCACCTAAGGTAGAGGTAGGGGTGGTTGCAGGACTCAAGTGTCTACAACCTAGCTGGGACACAGATCTTTGATTACAACACTTAGCAGTTAACATTCATCTATATTTAACCCTTATTCACATCGCAAGTTGAAACCCTAGTTACAGAGCAGCGTAATATTCAAAAAGATATAATACATCCAAGAACTTAGCATATAGAAATAGATCAGATCTAGCATTCATTCACATTACTAAGAACTAAGATACTATATTAGATGCATCTAACATGTATCAATGCACTAAGCATAAATCACATCAATAACATAACAACTATAATGCACAAAGCAACCACAACACAGTATATACGTGGTTCACCCTAGTGTGGGGCTACGCCCACCAACTCTTCTCTTCTTTATTGTCTTCTTTCAATATTCTACAAGCACATAGCCACAATAACCCACTCTGCATAGGACAGGAGATATGCACGCACCTCACCAGACCCTCCTTCCCCGAGCTAGGTTATAGCACAAAGCCTCTTTACAATCACTTTCACTTAGCTCTGCAAGTTCTCATGCACACAGTGTGCACAAAGCTAACTCAACCACATAGATCCAACTAACCACTTGCACTCAACACAATATAGCACTTAGAACCACTTCTCTCTTAGACCTAGTCTCATATTTCTTACATCATCTAGATTTATATTTATACATTAAAAAAGGGGCCAAGGCATGGGTAAACCCATGGGCTGACATCCCATACCCATTACATAAAACCTAAACCCAAAAATTCCCTAAGAAGGGGCCGAGATCCTACGATCTCCGCTTCGCCTTCGAACAGCCTGTCAAAGTCCCAAAACTAGTCAAACGTGACCAAGGTTCTCCAAAACTTGGTCAAGGGCCAACATCACATGAATATGATGGAACAGAAATTGGTTGTAGCCTATGAGAAAATCCCAAAGAACGCACAGACGACCGAACTCATAGTGACACAGAAGATTGATCAAATTGTGTAGACAATCGATCAATACCAATAGGAGGTCGAGCACTTCAAGGAGAATCTCACACCTACCACTCCACCAGAGGCAAATAAGAAAAGGAAGCAAGAGGAAACAACGCAGATAAAGGAGATAGAGCGACAAGTCCAGACGACAACTGACTTGTTCGAGAGAACAGCACAGCTATGTATGAAGCTGGAAGAGGATCTGCAGGTCCAGCGGTGGTACCAGGAAGGAGAAAGGATAAGCACAGATATATAGGACCTCAAGCATAGGTAGAAGACAATGTCGATCACGGAGCACATCAAAGGAGCGCGAGATATGAAGAAACTATAGGCAAAAATCATAGTTGCGCAGACACATAAAAAGGATTTACAGGCTCAAATGGAACCGATCCAAGAGTGAGCAGTAGAGGTCATTGCAGAGGTTCAAGAAGCTAAAATGAATATGGCACAAACCCAGCCAGAATGTGCAAGGATATTCAGCAACGAGATTGGTGTGTAGGTATTGGACGCACTCAACGAGAAGACCACATAGGCCCAAACACAAGCAACAGAGCTCACAGAAAAGATCCAAATGATCGCAAGAGAGATCGACGAAGCACTCCAGGGTTAGGTGGCTCAGGACGAGACACATGTCAGTGTTGGGGGCCAATTGAAAGCAGGTCGAATCAGAAAGAAAGGCTATTTTGGGGAGAAAGACATGCAAGAGTAAAGTGATAGATGGAAGGAAAATCAACACATGTGCATGCATGGAAGACCTAACAATGTTAGGGTTAGCATTTTTATAATACATTGCAATGGTTGGTGAGCTGGAAATATAAATAAGTAGTACTTAGGAGAGAAGAGGGAGACAAGAGAGCAGAGGCTAATAGGGAGAGACAGAGGGGATATAGAAAGGAAGGGTACTGTAAGAACTGTACGAATCATTAAGTTGGTGAGCTAAGGAGGGAATGAGTGACTCGATCTCGAGGGTTATATCATAGGTTGAGAGCCTGGTGCGATCTAGTCTGCCTCACAGGGATCGAGGATCCGCTGAGAAGAGTGAGAAATAAGAATGTAAACATGCACGGAGTTATATATTTCTAAACCATAATAAAATCCTAAGAGCCAGATCTTTTTGGAGGTAGCCTAGGAGGGAATGAACCATGGAAACACTATGTTGTGGAATTGAATAAATGTTTCTTTGTGTCTAATTAATTGATGAATGTTGAATGAATGAAGTGATTAAGTAGATCTGGTATTTTACATGCATATGTAGAATAAATGTTATAGGAGGATGTTCAACAGACTAGATAAAGGTTGTGACATACAAGTATAGATCTCGTTCAGTCCCAAGTTGCAAACACCTAATTAATGCATCCACCCATAAGAGTTATCTCAGGTGAGACTGTGCAGTGCATTCTGTGTACTATGATGCCTTATGGGTAACCAGAGGGGCTGATAGTCTTAAGGGATTTTGTTGGAAATCTTCTTGGGTATGAACCAGGGTCAATCTGTAATGGTACATGGCTAAAAAGAAAGGGGAAAACCAACAACCACCAAGATCCAGCCCAGTGAACCTGATGAGACAAAGTAAGGCGAGCGCCTCTTTCATTCACAAATGTGGGTGAAAGGAACTTTGTTCTACTTCATCATTGATATCGGTATCCAGAATAACCTCAACTCAGTAGAGTGTGTCAAGCGACTATCCCTACCGACAACGTCGCACCCGCATCCCTACACCATCATATAGCTCCATTAAGGAAGCAATCTTCGCATCAGCCAAGAGTGTTTCTTGTTGTATGACATCAAGTCGTTCAAAGATGAAGTATTGTGTGATGTTTCTCCCCTTAAAGTTTTTTATGTTCTTTGGGTCAACCTTATTTATGGAAATGTCATGTTGTATATGCATCTAGGCCTTGTAGTGTTATTATTACTTTAAAAAGGAAATTGTGCATGATATGCGAGGTAGTCCCACCTAGTGTTATTTCCTTGATCTCTGCCAAGTGTTAGAAAAAGAAGATCGCAAAGAAATAAAATAAAACAAATGTAGAAATAAAACACATAAGATACAAAATACAATGGAGACACAGATATACGTGGTTCACCTAGTGTGGGATACGTCCACTAGAGAAATTTCCAGGTCCTTCCTTTTTATTATCCAGTAAAATGAAGGGATACAACCTACAGCATGTCTGCTATAACTTCCTCTTCTTTCTCTCACAATCTCCTCTCTCGGAATATAATAATCACACACATACATATCCATGATACATTTCCCTCATAAAAGAGGGTTTCCTTCTAGGGAAAAAATCCCTAAAAATAACTTCTACAGTCAGATTTTCGACCTTATAATCAATGGTCCAAATTGACTACAAAATTACAATATTTTACATGGCAATTTTTCCCAATATTTCGCTTCAGGGGAGTTTCCCCCGAATCCCCTACAAAGGGGGGGCTACAAAAATTGTTGCTGCCCCCCCTGGACCCCCCTGGCGATAGTTGTGGGTGGGTAAGCCCCCCCACACCACATCGTTAGGGAATGGGGTCCAAGCATGCATGAAACAAACCTCTGAATCAAGAGGATAATCAGGCTCCACAACCAACACCAAGCAATGCAAAAAGGTCATTTCTAAGACAAGGAAGTTTGTCTTCTTCATGATTCGCTCCCAGAGAGAGTGAAAGGTTGTAGCCACATCCATGGCCTCTGCGATCGACCTCTCCATGCAGTAGAAGTAAGTGGATAAGTTCGTGGAAGAATAAAAATACATCTTCTCATCACCTACTGGGGTACCTCTACATTGTCGGGTCAAGCATACCATCGATCTGACCCTCGACGCACCACTACCCAATGGGCCAATCTGTTGCCACTCTCTGCTAGAAAATGAGGATATCAAGAATCATATCCAAGAACTTCTCCACAAGGGGCACATTCAACCCATCTCGTTGCCTTGTGAAAGCCCAATCGTGTTGGTGAAGAATAAATATGGGACTTGGCGACTCTGCATTGATTACCGGGCCCTAAATAAAATCATAGTCAGGAACTAGTACCTGGTTCCCCAAATTGACGATCTCCTTGATCAGCTCAAGGGGGGAAATACTTCAGTAAGATTGATCTTGTTATCACTCTGTAAATTTCCTAGAGGTTGTTAGAAAAGAAGAAATTTATGGGAGGTAACTTATTCAACCACTTCGAAGCTTGGATCTATCCCTACCAGCATCAGAGAGGGATCTCTCTGTATGATTTAGATATCTTTCAAATTTAAAATATTAGGCTAGGTAAATAAAATATGTTGGTTTAGTTTGTTGTAGTTTTCGTTGGGTTGGCTAAGAGATTTTACACATCCATTGGGCTATGGGGTATGTATCATGAAATAAAATCTAAACCAGAAAGCAAATAAACTTTTCACAGGGCGAGATAATGTAATCGTTGGATTCTTTTAGTAGCATAAATGAGAAATAGTAGAAAAAAGGTGAGAATGCCAATTACAACAAAGAAGCAATTAAGAATTTCTTTATCGTAAAATAAGAAGATGAAACACTAAAATCTTTTAAAGTCAGAAACAAGGTATACAAAGATAAATCCTGCAACGTTTGTTACTTTCAAATATTATTTTTGGAAAACAGTGTGATAACTAAGCGAGAATAACATTTAACTTAGAAAGGAAAACATCACCAGTGAATACACGCAAGAATCCTGTAAAAATGCCTCTTTGTATTAATGGAAGATCTCTTGAAAAATATTACAATCTGATAGCTCGTGGGGCGTAAAGATCAACCCTCAATACTTTGAAAAGTGAAGTATTTATAACCCAAAATTACAAACGATCCCGTCATTAAAGATCAGGATGTGGTAAATCTATTTTTAGCCTAACTAGCTTAACAAATTACAGAAATCTAGGAAACTGTTTGATGATGTGTCGCAACTGCATGTTGCTTTCTGGGTGGATCGTTGGTGAGGCCTATGCATGACCTCGTCTGACTGGATATCTGACTGGGTTGGGACAGCTCATCGATCACTCGATCAGGTCGCAAAGTTCTTCCCATCAAATATGACTGGGAACGCTGACCTTGAGTAACCTTCGGTAGACTTCATCCATCTTTGTGTACTTGGAAAAAGTAGGCTTGGTGATGAAGATATACTGAATCTCATGCTAAATGTTGATGTCCAACTGAAGTGCATCTAGGAATGCTTTGTCAATGATGCTGCCTTGAATCCCTGAAAATTTTGAACTATCCTTAGCCACATCGACTAGTCTCTTTTTGTAATCTGGGAGCATCATCAATTTGTCATTTATCACCTTCAAACCAGGAAGACATTTCTTTTGTAGGGCCTCAATCTTGCTGAAAAACCTTTGTACCCCTAGGTCCATGGCCTGAACCTTTTCTTCTAGTTGTAGCATCAGTCCTCTCTTGGTCAAGACTCTTTTGACCTCAAGGAAGGTCTTTGTTCTATCCTCAATTCTCAGCTCTTCCAGCTCCTCTCTGGTTTTAGAATTCAAGAATTTGATGATTTCATTAGCATGTGTGGGCATCTCTCCCAGTTCTAAACTGATATTCTTGATGGATTGTTTACTTCTCTGCACCAATTCATTTTGCTCAAACATAATCTATATCATTGGCCATATTTCGTTCATAGACTTGGTGATGTCTGTCCAGACACTTTCTTTGACTTCGGCCAGTGTTTTACCTGCCACTGTTTGCTTCCAGAGCTGTTGAAACTCTTGTTTGAGCTGGTATGACACCTGTTTTTCCTTGGAGAAGTTGGTTTGATAAGAATATTTGAGTTCCTGAAGGTTCTCAATCTCCTTTTTGAGCCTGCTAATCTTTGTCTCCTGCAGATTCATCTCTTCCATAGATTTGGCCAATTCAACTGTCTTTTCTAGAGACGTCAGTGGATTCGCTTATGGGACTTCTTCTAGTGATGTTGTGCTCACTCCCTAGAGTGGAACTTCACACAATGGAATGAATTCCATGGGTTTCAACTACTCTTTCTCTTTCACTAGCTTCTCCATCTCAGCTTCCATCTCCTTCAGTTGTGCATTATGTTCCATGATTAGCTTAAGCATCTCATATTTTTCTCCTTCTATCTCTGCTATTCCATTTGCCTGCGAGTCTATTGTTGGTGGTAGCTTCAATTGTTTCCTCAAATATTCTATGTCTGCATTTTTCTTCTTGATCATCTCCTCAAATGCTTTCACATTCGACGGATCATACCCGATCTTGAGGACCAGCTCCTCCAATGTCTTGATCCTGTTGTCCTTGGCAAAGGATGATATCTTCTCCAACTTCAACTGTGTATGGACGTTGTTCAGAGACACTTGTAACCTAGAGGCAGTAGTGGAAGCATGTGCCAACATGGAGAAAACCATTTCTCTAGTTTGCTTGTGCATATCCATTTGATCGGCAGGATGCACGTCTTTGGTCTGGAATTCAAAGGTTTCCCTTTTATAGTCGGTGATTACCTTTGGGTCTAGCACCTGTGCTTGGAGAAATTCCATGTGCATTATGCCCTTCTCCATGTCGAATGTCGATAGCAGCCTGTGTTGTGTAGTCGACGTCTACTTCCAGAATTGGGCATATGTGTTGTTGGTCAGAGTTTGCTTATTTTTCTTGATCAAGTCATATTTCTCAAAGATGCTCAGCTTTGGTCCTGTATTTCCTGGCTGGTTGATTGGTGGAGTATCTGTAGTCTTCTTTTGTAACATAGTGGTTATAATCTGCTTGCGTCTTATGTTGAGGAGCGACCGATCAACCTCTGTCTCTGTAGTGGATGGAATTTCCTTTTCTCCAGTCGGGTCAGAAGTTGGACTGGTTTTTGGCCTCTTGCTATGCAGTTGAAATTCTTCTAATGATACTTCAGTGACAGGAGGTGACAGATCCTGCCTAGGCATTTTCTCCTTTGGAGCCTGTGGTGTCGTTGTCTATGATACAATGACTGGGAGGTCCTGTTGTTCTATTTCAACCAAAGTGTTTGGTTCCCATCCTGTCTGGTTTGCAAATTTTTCTACCTCAGGCCTAGATTCATGGACATACGAGATATTCTTGTTTTTTATCCTCATCTCTAAAATGATCCTGCACGGATTGTAGTGCCATGTGAAACTCATAAAGAATTTCATTTCCTTCAGCAGCTTGTCTACTTCCTCCCCGGTGCCTCCATTGTTGCAGATGAAAGACCCAATCTGCCCTTTGATTCTGAGTTGTTGCTTCTTCTTTAAAGACACAAAATGAATATCATCCGAGTTTATCATCTGCCTTATGTATTCCAGAGAAAAAATTCTGACATGTAAGTATTTGGGCAGTTTATATGGGGCCAACTCGCACCCATAGACTCTGATATCAGTGTGATTTTGGTACAGGTACCAATCACCAGTCTTTGTATGATCCGAGAGATGTAGGATCCTATGAACTTCGTCATTAATCCTGGGTTCAGATCTAGCATTGAGCATACTCACCACTGGGTGGTAGAATTGATCGATGAACTGCTTGAAACTGAATTCCGTGGAGTTATGTCTGAGCAGGGAAGTCCATGCGGTTACTTCCTGGGGTCTACCATCTCCGTCCATATTCTGCATAAAAAAATCAAATTTGTCCGCTTGGAAGAAAACGAACAGGTATGCTAGTATTGAAGAATACCGGAACATGCCTTTTGTGTTGAAATTGACAAATTTCTCGTGAATATTGTTCGCCAAGAACGTGTTGAAGTCGAACTGTGTAGTAGGCTTCTCATCGGTGGAGAAAATAGACAAAAATCCCATAATGGGTTCATCTACCCACTGATTTGAATAATAACCCAACAACGTGCATAGGGACGTGATAACCTGGTTTCCTTTGGTTGAGAACATGGAGGAAGGATAAGGGGGATTTGTAGCGGGGAGCTGAGTGGATTGTGGAAGAAAAAGCTTAAGTATTTCAGCTCTTTGAGGCAAATTCATCTTCTGGTATAATTCTGTAAGGATTTCAATGTTAAAAGGTGATGTGGAGTCGGCTCGGGATATTTGCATCATTTCGTCGATGGTTTCTGGCGTGATGAGGAAGAGAACTTCCCTGGACGAGGATACGATGGCTCTTTGCTCAGGAATATAGTGGGCTTGGCACTTGAGGGAGAACTCTGGGAAATGGTGAATCTGGGGGAAGAGATACAAGGGTAGGTTGGACTCCCAGAGTCAAATTTTGTCACTCTGGTCCAAGAAGACTTCTTTAAGCCATGAATGAAGGTATGCGAAGTCAAAATCGCACTCAGTGTCTGTGATTAAGTAGTCTTTGTCGGCCAGTGGAATCCTGTCGAGATCGACAGGAGGCGGGAGAAACGGATTCTCCTCTCCTTCTGTTCTTTTTGATTTTGGCGCCATTACTGTAACAATACCTGCAAATAAAACAATATTAGCGGGGGCAATTGTAGATGGGGGTGACTGACTGTAACAGAGAAGAAAACAAGGTAAATTCTCTGGTGTGATGAGTGGGTAAATGGTGAAGGACTGAAGAGTGAGGGTAATTTTGAGTAAACGGGTATCTATTGGGTGTGGGGGACAGGTCAGCTGGTTAACGGATAAGTTATCCAGTAATAAATGGCCAACAGGTCATTTAGAATGTGAGATGGTAGGTGACAACGACTAAGGGATACGGATGGGTGATGTGGCGGTTATCGATTGGGGAAAAAAAAATCATGGCGAGGGGACTTGCCACGAGTGAATGAGGGAGAAGGACTGACGGAGTTATGGGATGTGACTCTTTTGGAAAGGTGGATGATGATGTCAGTAGGTGATGTGCTATGTCAGGCAGTGAGAGGTGGTGGGATTCGGGACCAGTAGATTCATTCCATGTATAGATAGGGGGCCTGCCAGAGTAAGATTCCATTCCAGACACCCCCCCCCCCCCCCTCCATTAAAGGCAGCATAGACGGGGGGTCCGGAATCCAATACAGACTGTAGATCTAAGCACCGAAACTTAGGCCATCCAGATGCACGTATGCATTATCAGCGATTTCGGACACCCCCCCCCCCTTTGTTAAAGTTAAAATGGTCGGGGGGGTCCGAAAATATTTGTCCACCGTAGATCTAGGCGCGATCATCTTCGTCGTTGATACATGAGCAGTGCATAAATGTGGGCGCGAAAGCATATGCGCTCTGAAAAACTTAGGATAAGAGCATATCATGGGTTTTCCCCAAGCTTTTACATCTTTATATCACCAAGGGGTTAGGCAAACAACTTTTCAAGCATTCGAAACAGTGTCCAACATTGATCATTGAGATGGTTTTATTGAACTAAAGCAAACTAGCCTATGTTCTAACCTAACTTCCTATGACAATTAGCCCAGATTAAACTGTTGGGCTAAGAACTTACTCTACCTTGGGGCTATCTGACCAAATATTAGACAGTCTGGCCAGATTTATTCACTAACTAACCTTGATCACTTGGCTAAGATTAAACAGTTTAGCCAAGCTTATTCACTTATTCCTATCAACATCAATTTAAAAGAACTTGGCAATGCTTGAAAGGTATGGACCAAGTCACTGTTATTGCATGGGGCTCCTATTGAAATTCTTTTATGCCCTCTTTTCTTTTTCTTTTTATTTCTTTTCTTTTTCCTTTTTCTTTTTCTTTCTTTTCTTTTTCTTTTTCTTTCTTTTCTCAAATTATTTGCAAAATGAAAAATAATTTGACAAACAAAAAACA